>JAYMFW010086540.1:0-10377 GCA_036785005.1 Tubulanus punctatus | reverse complement strand
TGTATAGAATTATTCGATGCTGTTACTTGAGACAAATCGATATAGCCAGCACCGAACTTAGCCACGTCCACAATAGGATCATTACAGTAACCTGCAAAAATATCTGTGATATAGATTTCTGTTTGCAATGAAAATAAGTGCCTTAAAATGAACTGAACAAAAGGTTTATAAATAAAAGGAGCCCAATTATTTCATTATAAGAGTAAGCAACAAGACTTATCATACCTGTGAAAAAGCATGTCTAATCAATGACAAAATGTATCAGGATGGAAATTTGCGGATTTGAAAAATTTGAATTGAATCATTCATAGTTGTTTTCTGTGACCTCATGAATCTAATTTTACTGATTTGATAACTAATTGAACTATTTGTAAGTTTAACGAGAAAAACACTGTTCTATTCATTTTTCTTGTGGTTCTTAATGTAATGCACAACGATGATTAAATAAAGTTTAATCAAATTTTAAGAGTAACACATGCTTTCTTACATATGATGAGACGACCTCATAATAATTATTGAATCACTTAAAAAACTTTCCCATAATTTCATTCTATGACACCCTGTATAAAATAATTTTATGATATCAAACTACCTTTAGTCGGAAAAGTGCTTCCCGGAGGTCTAAAAGATGTATGAGGATTTGGATTTGGACTAGTTGTTGTTCCTGGTGCCAGACTAGTTGTTGTCCCTGGTACAGGACCAGTTGTTGTTCCTGGCACTGGACCAGTTGTAGTTCTTGGCGCTGGACCAGTTGTAGTTCCTGGAGCTGGAACTGTTAAGGTTCCAGTAATCGTTGGCGTACTTACGGTCGATCCAGGGGTTGTTTTAGGAGAAACTTCTGAAATATAATTTACAAATTATATCACTATTTTTGAATATATCATAATGTATAATAATCTAACTTTATCGAGGAACAAGTAAATCAGCTATGCAACTATGACGGCACTGGTGTAGAGGGGTCAATTTCTCATTGAAAATGTAAGGAGCAAAACTACAAACTTAATCTTTTCTGATAAGTGCTTCACTTGATATTAAAAAATATTGATAATTTATGTTTCTTATTACAGTTTGGATTTCTTGATTTGGTCAGTAAAATACCATCGCACCACATATTTGACAAATTGCCCAGTTTAAGGGACTTATCTCATAAAAATTGGTACAATCTTCTGGGTTTTTTTTCTAAAAGAGTGGACTATATAGTTGCCTATATTCCATCCCATCTAAATCAGATTTACATAGAAATATGGTACCGATTTTTTGCAACATTAAGAAATTTGAGCAAAAGTCTGCTGCTGGCAAAACATTTTCATGGAGAATCATCACCCTCTTCACAGTAGCGATATCTGCTTAGTTCTTCCGGTTCCTCATTGTCTGATTTAAATGCCATCTGATCCTGGAAACTTTTTAGTGAATCAAATGTAGGATTAAAATATAATGTAGTCAATGGCTTATTCACCTAAATACGTACAAAAGTGGTAACAATATACCTTTGTGGCATGAAGCTATAACAACTTCTTCCATTGATGAGGGAAAGGAAATAACAACACTAGCGTAAAAAGCGTGAATATTTCCTAACTAACTCATCATATCATACATACTAATGGTTCCAATTATCCACAATGATCTTGCCATTTATCAAATGTTCCAATATGCAGTCTCATTTTATTTCTTTAGCCCTACCGACTATGCGTTATTCTAGGGTATTGTCATTATAAAAAGGGTATCCACAGGAGCCTCGATTTTAATCTGTTTTGAGGCCTACAGTTTCGAAAGTCAAAAGTGAGTAGCTGATTTACACATTTCAACTACGATGTTATCAATCAACAACAATCAACTGTTGCAGGAAATGTTTGTCAGACCTCGGCAGTTTTTAGGAGAAGCACGTTGGCTTCTTAATTCTTAAAAGCCATTCATATTATTTTGTGTATGAATATTAAATGATGAAAGATATTGGAGCATATCATTAGATTAGTTTAGAATGATTTTAGTTCAGAATGAGAGAGGGAGGAAGAGAGCGAAAATAGAAGAAAGGAGGTTGGGGGCGTATTCATATTTGTCCACAAGATAGCAAGGCAAAGTTTAAATGACGAGTACCAAGTAAACTGTAAGGGTCAGGGAAGGAAATACTGACTTTAAGACAACCACTTTGTGATATTTAATGGACATGCTTCATTTTCTAATGGTTGACAATTCCAAATATTCAGAAATGTTATCAGTCTTGTCTGACCACTGAATGACGAATGCCGTAAAAGTCTAGAGTTTATACTTTGTGATTCATTTATGTCGAAAAGTGAATTATTCAAGAAAAAAACCGTTAACATTTTGAACAGCTGACAGCAAGTGAAGGAGTCGAAGAGATAGACAGACACATAGAAGTGACAGGCAGATAATGATTTCAATATAAGAGGAAACAGAGATGAGAGGGTGAAAGGTCATGCTGAAGGCGTTGGTCAAAAGACATCTAAAGTCAATTTGATGCATGTTTAACATTATTCAATTCCATGGTCTATGAAAGTGAAGCAAACTGAATATGACATAATATTGAACAGGTACGCGAAAGCAATGTCAACTGAAAGTATGTATATACATACATAAATTAGTTGACCATTCAATTATAGTTTCTTGTTTATGAGCGATTAGCTCTGGAATTGGGTAAACGTTCTTATTGTGAGACAAGCTGCATATTAGCTTATTGATGATTAGGTGAGTGTTGATAATATAACTTACTTTCAAAACATGCTGCAGTAACTATGAACTGGCCAAAGTACGGGTTGAGATCTCGTGCAACAACAGGAATTATTCGAACTTCCGTTATTCCAGAAATATTGAATACATGAGGTTGCTGTCCTGGATCAGTTCCTAGATTTCTTCCCACAACTTCGAAATTTTTTGAACCAATCCTTTTTATGAGAACATTGTACTTTTTAAAATTCCCATCTACAGCTATCTCATTTAGGAATGGCGGTTTAGCAGGATTATCAGACGACAGTCGATAATTGAGGAATGCCTCTCCTTTGGGACTTTGAGGACCAGACCAGCCAACACCATCGGTATAGGCTGGTTGTTTAGAATTAGCCGATGCTGTTACTTGAGACAAATTGATGTATCCAGCACCATACTTAGCAACGTCCACAATAGGTTCATTACAAACACCTGCATTGAAATAAATAATGTCTTTAGTTAATTATGATCAATCTACAATACTTAAATTTATCAAGTTACGTTAGTGTTACATTCGTTCTCTGTTGTCATATATGTAGGCCTACAGTGTTATCTGACTTTCATGGTTCAATGATCAGCCAAGAACTTCGATGGTCGTATCGGGGTGATATAGTGTGCATTTGTATATGAACGTACTACAAAAACATGTCGGCGATGGTGGTAAGCGAGGGGCATCATATTGTGGATATTTTCTAATAATTTAAACATAACGGTTCGGTAAACAACCTGGCGGGGGTGGTGGTGTATTGAAGGGCGGTATATCGAGGGTTCAGTGTATTATGTTTGCATCAAACTTTTAAGAGATACTTACATTTTTGTGCACGTTTTCATGTATGATGTAAACAGTTATTTGTTGGTTTGTTCTCTTTGAAATGCGTCCTTGTAGTTTGATGGTGCGCGATCTGCTGTAGAGTGTAAGTTCTTGTGCAATTGATGCGCGCCGATCGTTAGATCACACTTAAACAAATTTCCGTCAAATATTTTTTTGAAGGACAAATGTTATTGTCATTATTTGATACAAAGCAAAGGTGATTGTTCTCACTGCACGCCAACTGAGCCTAAATGAAACCATTCCAGGTGGGATACACTCAAAACCATCTCCTTATACGGTTTTCATTAAAATACGCATGTAGTGAAATCATTTCCCAACCCGTCTTCAGGTCTCACTTCCTTATGCAGAAAACCGGATTTTTTCTAATTCTGGATTTAAATATACGTGTCATAGTGTTCAACCAGACTACACGAAAGACCTGTCGACTCGTTGGTGTGATTTTGATTGAACAGTTCACAAAAAAAAATTGTGACTTTGATTTCATAACGAATCGATTGTGAAAACCGTCGGACCACATCAGTTGCATCCACCTTTGTTAGTTTATTTTGCATTGCCTTGTTAAAGTAATTTATGATTTATCTTTTTCTTTCTGTGATTCTTTGTACCAGCCTTCATTAAATATGTAAGGCAAACACTATTTAACTGACCTCGGTCGATTCTTTGCAAACATACATTTTCTTAAGCATCTTATAGCTTATCACGGCAATTACGTAAGTTCATTTGAAATGGATAAGAATGAACTCAAATGAAAATGAAAAGGAAATGTACTCAAACTGTCACCTGGTTCGAAATGAGAAACACAGTTTCAGTTCCTTGGCCAAATATCATTGCTGGGGAAGATGGAAATGACATAATTAGAATAACAAAAACAACATAAATGCCAACCTGTTGTTGTAGTGGTTGCAGTAACATGCACTGTGCTTGTGGGATAGGTTATCGTGCTAGTCACCAGAGCTAGAAATAATAGAGCAATACACCGTTTCATGCTAAATTGTTAAATGATAATGGGAAACCACCAAACCAATTTTCTGCTGAGCTTCTCATCTTTCTATTCATCGTCATTGATCAAGTGGAGATTTCATAATCGTTATTTCTTAAATGACTACCAGCTATAGCCGCATTACAGTGGAATTCTTGCAATATTCGAATCAATATTTCAATATTCGGTGGCCTATGTACACATAAGCGTTTTCCACGCTGCGTTTTGTCATGATTCGGAGTAAAGGTTAGTTTGAAAACTAGTACCTAGCTGTTAGGTGGCACACTAATCGATTATTCATTCATATTGCCATTGGTCACCGCTTACGTTTCCTAAATTTTGATATGCACTTTTGATAATTTGTCCATTTCTTTTAGAATTTTTAGATCAAGTTTTCAAATTCAGCATTTAAACATGGCCTGATGGCGAAAGGTGTTCATGTTCGGAATTGAACCTTTTGAAATTCAACAAACGGTTAATGTCCACATGCCTTAGGAGGTTTTTGATAAAAAGATATCGCAAATTATAAAGATCACCCTGAAAATTGATTTATCACTTTCGTAGATTTTGGACGTCGCTATTACTTGTTCAGTTCAACCGTAGCAATTCATATCGCAACAGGCCAGTAAGTCAATACACCGTTTTGCACGTCATCCATCCATAGTGTGCGTCAATTCCCCCACCCTCTTAAACGTTAAAGCAGATTGTTTTACTGGTATAAACGCTGCATTATGTTCCTATGATTATGTCAGATTGTTTAGCCCTTTCTAATTTGTAAACGAAAGTTGACTTACGCTCTTGACATACGTATATCTCAAATATATTCCATTTGTATATAATGTCTGTCTGTGCAAAAGTCTGCGTAGGCGTTAATCTAAGTTTGGCAGCTTTTACTGATGAGAATGTAGTTCGCCCATTACTGGGCACCGTCACGTCTTGTAATTTTATGTAATTATTGTCGCCTTTTACGTCGACCTCAACGGTCATTTTCTTGATGTTTCCTAAAGTTTTCATTTTCATCAGTTTGGCACTTCCGAATTCAGTCAAATCGAATTCAACGTACGGCTTGATACTCTTGCTCAATATAAAAAATTTTCGAGCGACAATTTCGTCACCAATTGGTTTTCCGGCGTTGCTGGTTATTCGATTGGCGTTGATGGTATTCAGTATATCAGTCGCTATCCCGGTGCATGGTTCTATAAAATGTGCAGAGAGGTATATACGTTTCAAGATGGAGATCCCAGGGGTAAACATATACAGTCAAACTCGCTTAATTCGGGTCACATGGGACCGGTAGAATTTGTCCGAAGTATTTGAAATCCGGATTTAGCATCAACGCCCTTATATAACATAACCCATTGTATCGGCATGTATTAAAGTAAACATGATTTAAAGATCAACGCGATCAATGCACTGTACACAGAAAGCGTGGGAACCCGGCTACTTCTGCTAAACAACACATTAAACAAAGTGGAGAAATTAACGTTCCGAGATAAGTGTAATTAGCCAAATACAAATTACTGAAATTTTAGTCCGAATTGTGAATATTTTATCATTTGATTGAAAGTGGAAAGTGAATGGGACTCAAAATCCAAATTAAGTGAGTTTGACTTGTAAAACCAAACCAACAAGTGGACACCATGGCCCGTATGAATAGAAAAAAAGCTTTTATAGCTGAACAAATGATAACCGTCAATTTCAATTTCTTCGAAAATCCATAAACTTATATAATAAGCGTGGTTAACGAGCTATATTCTACGAAACCTTTAGTGGTCAAAGCTTTTCTACTCATCATAAGCTCCATGGCTCCATAATAACCGGTAGGCTTAATTAGGAAAAACGTATTAAAATCACACCCATGCACAATGGTGAGTAAAAACTTACCCTTATTGGTTGATGCTACAAAAAAAGATAAATTATCAAAACAGGTCTATTTGTTGGATAAGTTCGATCGAATTTTGAGTAGTGAGATAGAATTGGTCATCAGATTTCTTCTCCTGAATCACCGGAATATTATAATATTAGTTACACATTTAAATAAAATTCATTTGAAGTGTTTGCAAATGGAGAGGAAAATTCAGTTATGTTTCACCCCATACACGGTAATCCCTCTAGATTCTGAAACTGCGTATATAGAGCTGCCAACCTTGCAACAAAAAAAAAACAGGAGGGACAAAGTATACAACATAGTGGGACACTAATTGGGAAAGTGAAAAGTATAGCAAAACTTTGGAGGGATATCTCTTTTGTAAGAGGGACAGTCTTCACATTTCTATAGAAATATATCAGCAAAAAGAGGGACAATTGATGCAAAATAGGGATTGTCAGTCCAAAAGGATGGTTGGCAGGTCTGCGTAAAAAATGTAAGATTTAATAACGAAATGATATTTACTTGGTAAACCTGACGTAGAGGATGGTACGGCTGTTGTAACTGCAATGAAAGATTCAACAGAAGGTATACGAATGTTAATTTCAGATTCGAATTGAAAATGCCAAAATCGAGAAAAGGCCACGAACGGGCCACCATTTTGAAGAAAACGTCCTACCGATCGGAGAAGTGGTTACTGATGGAGGAGTAGATGTCGTTGTTTCTGAAGCGAGAAAAGAAAATTTAATAATTCAGAAATTGTTCACATTGTGGTATTAATCTAAACTTAAACCACAATATTAACATGTCCATACACCGGGTGTCCCAAAAAATAAGACCCCTATTCGAACAACAAAAATTCAAAGCTACAGAAAAATTAAACTACGGTAATTTCAAGTTCACGTACTCCTCAAGTTTGTTGAGCAAGAAATGATGATGAAATGAAATGACTTGGAATTGCAGAAATGAAATAGCTGTAACACAGTGAACGGGGCAATACCACTTTCAAAATATGAAAGTGTGCATACCGAAATGAAATACTCTTATCATACCTGTGGACTAAGATTTGCATGGAAGCTACTGATTATCGCGAAAACTCGGAATCTGGCTATCTATCTAGATTGAATGTTTATAGCTCTATTGGCTGCTGGGCTGAAAAGTGTATGCTTAACATAGCCATGGAAACCCCGATAGATGTTAGACTTTCGATTAGGCTAAAAAGCATCAATCATTAAAACTGTGGTTAAACCTCTGGGTTACTGCTATCAACCAAGAGGTTCGAACCAGTGTCCATTCCATTCTTAGAATTGTGGTTTTTGGTAAGTATCCTTTTCCGTAAGATAATACGATAGAAATCCTCTAAAAATCAACTAAACCAAACTGCAACGAAATTATTTGCTGAATTGATAGAAAAAACTAACCTGAAAAGTTAAATTACGGTGATTTTTCGATTGGGTATGCAATAAAACTTTGTAATAGACTTACGTCCATTGTAGCAAGCTCCATAGACTTCGAGATTAAGTAGAAAAGCGGTATCAGACTTTGGATCAAATGTGGTCAATAACTTAATTTTCAACTCCTTGACATTTTGGATTCGTTGCATGGACCGTTGTGAAGTCGGTATACTGGATTGGTAAAGCACCCACTTGTTTGTGAATGGTACGAGAGTTTTTGTGTACAAACTGTACGTGTCGACATTGCCGCTTAATGTCACAGAATCAATCGCAGGCGCCGGGATCTGTTGTTGAGAGCCACTGGGCACAAGGTCAATCATAATCGTTGCGTTGAGCTTGTTACTTACTGACCAACCATTCATGCCAGGATAAACATCTATGATAGATGGGTTCTTAGGTATTGACGTTATTTGGCTGATTGAAATAAGTCTGTTTTTCATAAGTTGCATGGCAACTTGGGTGCATTGTGGCAGCGCGCTAGTGGTAAGCAGGGAAGTGCTTGTTGGCTCGGCCGTCGTTGAAACTGCAAATGCATTAAAGGAATGAGATTACCAAAATAACTGAAATTAGTAGTAGGACATAATGGAAAAATGAATGATAATGACAGCTGATCAATATTTCGCAGCGCTTTTATTCGAAAATCACTTCCACACATGAAAGCAAACGGATGAAACCCGTATATCAAATTATTTCACATCAAGAAAACCAAGTCAAAAAGAAAATGAAAAGAACCAATGATAGATAATATTTTACAATAAGAAATGTAGAGATTGAGATTTACCAAGCAAACGTTTCATCCAGAATTAAAACTACAATCGATGAACAATATGACACCCGTCACCAACAAACTCTATCTAGACAACTAATCAACTAACACAACACATTCTACTCTACACGACCAATTTACCACATCAATAGTAAAAGCTTACGTTTTGGGCCACAGCCAGTAATTTCCAAAATAAACAGCTTGGCATTTGAGGTTTTGTCAATAAACTTCAATATTTCGAAGCCAATAAATGTTGCTGCCCCATTAAGCGAAACCGAGCCATTGAAGGCCTGGCCACTTTCAAAATCAACACCGTTTTTAAAAACCTATAATATCAATCAAACCATACTGTATTATACAATGACTCAAGAAAAGAAAATATTATGATATCGAAAGTGTTGACAACCTTTAACGCACCTTAACAGCACCATTTTCACGAATTTTCGTGTATACATCTCCCGTAAGACTATATACGAGAGTAAACGAATCAACATTTTCAGGCACTACTATGAACCCTGTGACATTCACAGGAAAAACATATTTCAACACTAATTGATCTTTAGTGGCAGAAATAAGCCATCCATTTGAGGAAAGATCTTGAAGGGTAATGCTTTCGTTGTTTGTTTGGTTGATACTTTCAATAATGTTGTCATTGATTTTCAATAAGGGATCAGTGCATTTTGCTAAAAAATAATTAAAACGAAAAAAAATTATGACAAAAATTCCTCGATGAATATGGAAAATACAAAATGACATTGGATAAGTAACAATACCTTGGCCCCGAGGGACGGTTGTGGTTTTTACTGTGGTTGATGGATAAGAGAAAGGTGGGACGGTTTCGGGTGCAATGCTTATTGTGGTGGTTGTTCCTGGTGCTGGGCCAGTTGTTGTTCCAGGCGCTGGCCCAGTTGTTGTTCCTGGTGAGGGGCCAGTTGTTGTTCCTGGGCCAGGACCTGTTGTAGTTCCGGGCACAGGGCCTGTTGTTGTACCTGGCGCTGGGCTAGTTGTAGTACCTGGTGCTGGACCTGTTGTAGTTCCTGGCGCTGGGCCAGTTGTAGTTCTGGGCACTGGGCCTGTTGTAGTACCTGGTGCAGGGCCTGTTGTAGTTCCTGGCGCTGGACCAGTTGTAGTTCCTGGCGCAGGAGCAGTTGTAGTTCCTGGCGCTGGACCAGTTGTAGTTCCGGGCACTGGGCCTGTTGTAGTTCCTGGCGCTGTGCCAGTTGTAGTTCCTGGTGCAGGAGCAGTTGTAGTTCCTGGCGCTGGACCAGTTGTAGTACCTGGTGCAGGGCCTGTTGTAGTTCCTGGTGATGGGCCAGTTGTAGTACCTGGCACTGGGCCTGTTGTAGTACCTGGTGCTGGACCAGTTGTAGTACCTGGTGCAGGGCCTGTTGTAGTTCCTGGTGATGGGCCTGTTGTAGTACCTGGCGCTGGGCCTGTTGTAGTTCCTGGCACAGGAGCAGTTGTAGTTCCAGGCGCTGGACCAGTTGTAGTTCCGGGCACTGGGCCTGTTGTTGTACCTGGCGCTGGGCTAGTTGTAGTACCTGGTGCTGGACCTGTTGTAGTTCCGGGCGCTGGACCTGTTGTAGATCCTGGCGCTGGACCAGTTGTAGTTCCTGGTGCTGGGCCTGGTGTAGTACCTGGTAGAGGAGCAGTTGTAGTTCCTGGCGCTGGACTAGTTGTTGTTCCGGGCGCTGGGCCTGTTGTAGTACCTGGCGCTGGACCAGTTGTAGTTCCTGGTGCTGGGCCTGTTGTAGTACC
>JAYMFW010086429.1:0-10378 GCA_036785005.1 Tubulanus punctatus | reverse complement strand
AAGTGGGCATGAGGTCCCTGGACCCCTAGTTGATTTGGCGTTCTATTTTGGAAATTAGGTCAATATATGTGGAATTTAGTAAAAACTTCTGAATCATTTGGAATTGTTACTGATGATGTATTGTAATTATGTAGTCCTTGTTAAGACACACCTATGTGCAAAATTTCAAGGTCAAGTGATGTCCCATATTCCCGCTAGGTGGTGCTGAATACCATAAAAATGTTCTGATCTGTGTATAGGTCTTAAACTGTCAACATTTATTAGTTATGATGTATTGCAATTATGTAGCCCATGCTAAGACACACCAAAGGTCTAACAGATCACTTTGGTGTGGCTGTCGCAGGGGACGTCGATACGTAGTATCAAATTGCCTTGTTCTCTATCCAAATCACCCCAAACCCAATATCTGTCATTTACCCTTTAAATAACTACTTGTCCTACATTATTGGTCAGATTATAATCAAACTTGGGTTTTTCAAAATTGGTACCACTGGTCTACGGGCCAAGGCCTAAAAGGTTACAGAGCCGTTTTTCAGATTCATCCCCAGTTTGAATAGGTTCAAAGCACATTACTGATAGGTCAGAAATAAGTTTTGGGGACCGTAGACATTATCTCAACGTATGTCGACTTATGATTAACCTACAAGTAATGTGCGTGATGGGGAACTGGACAATTCCCCCCAGACAATTCCGCCCATTTATAATCTTCCTACAACATATACCAGCGCGTTTCAGCGTGCTTTCAACTTATGCAAAACTTACCCATATTTATACCATTTTGACAGAATGGTGGAGTCATTTATTCGCTTCTCCCACTAAATTGCTATACATGGGGGAGAAAATAAAGTATAACGCTGGTAGTGCACTCATCTTCCAATGATTAATTTGATTTTAATTCCATTTACCGGTATCTAAGATGTCCAAATCTAATTCATTGCAGCATTTTTTATGAACACTTCAGGTTTTGATGTAATGATTAATTGTTACATTCTATGCCAACTGTAAGAAATGTCAATCAGTCATGAGAATATTATTGCTTCACTTGTTATAACTAAATTCGGAGCTATTGTAGATATATTTCCTCACAGAATGTCGTTGTAATTGTTAAAAAACAAGGTTAAAATTATCTTTTAAATTTTAATGGCAATATTGAAGGACCTCATAAAGGCAGCATGTGATGGATCTTTAGATGAAATAAAGAAACACTTCAATGATGGAGCAGATATAAACACTATAGATCAGGTGAGTCAGAATCGTCAGAATCATATTGTCATGCGGCATTTTACTTAGAACCGCAGAGCAAGCCAACAACAACCAAGAAGAAAGGAACTGAACAACGACCCCCATTACTTTTCCCGTAATGCCTCTTCACTATACTTATTCAACTCAACTCGAACTGATTAACAAGTTACAATCTTATATACATTCAATATTGAGCATGTTTTTGCAAACTAATTACCAATTAAGTATTTTAATAAAGACTTGAGCTACTCAATTGATTAATTAACAAACAAACAAAGTCAGTTCTCATGATATTTCTCATAATATTTCCAGTTCATATTTTTGCATGAAACTAAATAACACAAAATAACTATATACCGCACCATAATATCTGAGGATTACATTCATAAACTAATATTAATCACATTCAAACACACAGGATGGTAATACAGCTCTACACGGTGCTGCCGGTGAGGGACATCTTGGTATTGTCTGTTATCTAGTGGAAAAAAGAAAAGCTGATATAGACAAACAGAACAAGGTCGGTAAAACATCAGTGTATGATATATCAGTCACGTGATGTTTATGATACTATCCTATTATCTTATTCAAATGCATAGGTTGGTTATACAGCTCTGCACAATGCTGCTAGTGGAGGACACCTTGATATTGTCCGTTATCTAGTGGAAGAAAGAGGAGCTGATATAAACATACAGAACAAGGTCAGTTACACATCTATGTATGATATATCAGTCACATGGTTTATAATAATATTTCATTATCTCATTCAAACACACAGGTTCGTTATACAGCTCTGCACAGTGCTGCTCATGGAGGATATCTTAATATTGTCCGTTATCTAGTAGAAAAAAGAAGAGTTGATATAAAAATTAAGGACGTGGTCAGTAACAAATCAGTGTATGACATAGGAGGCATGCCGTGATATGTTATACTAGTATCTAATTATATAATTCAAACGCTTAGGGTGGTTATACAGCTTTGCACCATGCTGCACTCGGAAGAAACCTTCATATTGTCCGTTATTTAGTGGAAGAAAGAGGAGCTGATATAAAAATACAGAACAAGGTCAGTTACACATCAGTGTATTATATATCAGTCATACGATGTATTATGATGATATTTCATTACCTTATTCAAACACACAGGTTGGTGATACACTTCTGCACAGTGCTGCTCGTGGAGGTTACCTTGATATTGTCCGTTATCTAGTGGAAGAAAGAGGAGCTGATGTAAACATACAGAGCAAGGTCAGTTACACATCAGTGTATCATATATCAGTCACGTGAGGTTTTGTGATAATATCTTATTATCTCATTCAAATGCATAGGGTGGTGATACAGCTCTGCATGGTGCTGCTGGTGAGGGAAATCTTGATGTTGTCCGTTTTCTAGTGGAAGAAAGAGGAGTTGATATAATCATACAGGACAAGGTCAGTTACACATCACTGTGTGATATAGGAGTCATGTGATGTTTTATGATAATTTCTTATCATCTCATTAAAATTCATAGGGTGGTGATACAGCTTTGCATGGAGCTGCTGGTGAGGGACATCTTGATGTGGTCCGTTATCTAGTGGAAGAAAGAGGAGCTGCCATAAACTTACAGAACGAGGTCAGTTACAGATCAGTGTATGATAAAGGAGTCAAAGGATGTATAATTACTATTTTATTATCTCATTCAAACACACAGGTTGGTAATACAGCTCTGCACTATGCTACTAGTGGAGGACACATCGATATTGTCCGTTATCTAGTGGAAAAAAGAGGGGCTGATATAAACATAAAGAACAAGGTCGGTAACACATCAATGTGTGATATAGGAGTCACATGATGTATAATACTTCTATTTAATTATCTCATTCAAACACTCAGAATGGTGATACTGCTCTGCACGATGCTGCTAGTCAAGGACACATTGATATTGTCCGTTATCTAATCGACGAAAGAGGAGCTGATATAAACATACAGAACAAGGTCAGTTACACACAGCAGTGTATGATATAGGAGTCACATGATGTATTATTGGTCCCCGGGTATGGTGGCCGATTGCGCCAAAATGTTGTTCACAAGGTATCGCGTTTGGGTTGTATTCCGGTTATTTTCAAGTGTTATTCATCAGCTTCCAGAATTTGCGTGTCACTTGCTCACTATAAATTTACAATCCATGAAAATTATTTCTTTATTTCATTTTTGTTGTATTGTAGTTGTATATTGTTGGCATTTCCATATGATAATGACAGCGAGTTCGTTAGCGCAGTGACTAAATCTAATATAACATATCTTAATATCAAAGGTTTTTACCGAACATTGTCAAAATTCATAGGGATAGCCCATTCAATTTCTCCTTATCATAATTGATAAAAATGATATTTACTTATTTTGATATTTAAAACAGAAATAATGTCATTGAGGCACTAATGAGCAAATTCTTATAGATTGCGAAAAGAATTCGCACTCCATGTATGGTCGGATAAATTCACTGGCTTTTTGGGTATTCCATGATATTCGCAATCGCGAAATAGATCGAAAAATTAGGGCAATGATTTGTTATTCCATTATCTATCAATGAGAATTCGACTTAAGATGTTGGACATTCTCACAGTTCTTGTTTAAACATCTGTGATTGAAATGATCATATGGTAATTGCCCTTAGCTCTTCAACTTATGATTATGAATACGCTGAAAATTATCGTCTCATCCAAAACAATTTAAATCTAGTTTTCGCACAATCAAAGTGAATACCATGAAAAATACATACGTATTTTCGATAACATGTATAGACTATTTTGGGAAAATCTTTATCTGATGATCACTGAAGGTTGAGCGAGTTTTGTGCTTTGAAATAGACCTGACTGAATGAACATTTATGAACGGAATCGATCTATTTGACCAGTCAATCTCTGTTGAGATAGTTTTGTTTACTCTCCTTTGTTTTCTGTACATGAAGCCACATAAATAAACACAAGTTTCATCATGTAGCCACAAAGATAACACACAAGTTTTATTATGCAACCTTTGAAATATATATAATCGGAATTAGCTTGAGGCAAATTTATTTCAATTCTAAGAGAGAGCTTTGAATTTTTTGCCATTAGTTGGGCCTCGATTGTTCATGACAAAGATAGTTGAAAACTTTTGCTGGCAAAGCGTAAACATACAACTAGTTTGGGGTATCGTATCATAAACCACCCCAGGAAAATTATTCAGAACCACCAAAAAAATAGAAATCCCAATTAAATGAAAAATAATTTTTGAGGAGAGGACAAGAGCAACTGAATTCTACTTATTCAGATATAAGTTTAGTTTTGAGAATACGTTTAAAATTGTTTATTTAAGAGATGCTTTTTAAGGATTCATAAACTATTTCAAATTATTTTCGAGTGTCAAAATTGCTGATTGATTCGCTTTTTACGTTCCAATCTAGCCAATCGTTCGCAACACATACAATAGATTAGTAATTCATGTGTATTCGAAGAAGATATTTCAGTTTTATCGTATTACGGACATGACAAACCTATTTATTTATTCCACTAATTAAATTTATTGTTTCGAACGGTCAAAAAAATTGTATTCTATTTTTCGCCAAATTGCAAATGTATCCATCATATCGTCTGTATCAGCTTCAGATTTTGAATTATGCCGGTAAAGATATTTTTCAGAAGTGTAAATGAAAGAGAAGGCGACACAGAATATTGTCAGAAAAATTCATACATTTTCCCTTCACCGGCATATTCTGTTGATTGATGTAATGCGGAATCCTATAAGCTAAAACGCTCTTACTATTTATCTATGCCATGCACTATACTATTATCGGTGTCTTCCATTGTATCAGTGCTCAACAACGATGCACTTATACATTGGTGCGATGCGCTCGTGATGCACCGATGTTATCTATCTGCTTTGATACGATAATTTTGGCGGTTTTGAGGGTGTGCCCTATTGATTTTGGGGTCAAAGGTAAAGGTCACTAAAAGTCATTTGTATAAAACCTTGTGAATGCGTTTTAAGGAGAACCCATCACACCAGAACAGCAGTACTTCATAATAACCTTACCCCTGGGTAGATGATGTGACCTATTGATTTTAGGGTCATGTAATCTAAGGTCAACGTCACTAGAGGTCATTTGTGTGAAACCTTAACGCATTTAGAGAGAACTGATGATACCAAAACTGCAGTATTTCATACCAATCGGTGTATAGCGCTTAAATCGTCAACATTTGTCGATAATGATGTATTGCAATTTTGGAGTCCATGTTAAGATACACCTAAGTGAATAATTTCACAGCCATGTGATTTTCTTTTTTCCCGCTAGGTGGCACTGAATGCTCTTAAACCGTCAACATTTCTCATTAAAACTTTTATGTGTGGAGTTTGTTGCTTAGGTCGTCCGGGGGATATAAAATTGTCTGCGCACGAACGCATATTTCTGGTTCTGTTTGATCTCTGTTGCACATCTTTACACCTTTTGTTAGCTCTGCTGTGACCGAAGGTCAGCAGAGCTATGCTGCTAGGTGGCGCTCCACGGGGGTTTTTCAAAATTCCTTTAAATGGCTACTAGTCCTACAGTTATGGTCAGATTAAAATATAACTTAGTACCAATAATATATGGGCAAAGGCCTAAAAACTATCAAAGCGGTTTTTCAGATTCCTCCCCTAGGTGGCGCTCAACAGGGGTTATTCAAAATTTCTTTTAATTGCTACTTGTCCCATGGTCAGATTAAAATTAAACTTGGTACCAATGATCTGTGGGCTAAGGCTTAAAATGTTTCAAAGCCATTTTTCAGATTCATTCTCTAGGTGGCGCTCCACAGGGGTTTTTCAAAATTCTTTTAAATCGCGACAAGTTCTACAGTTATGGGCAGATTGATATGAAACTTGGTACCAATGACCTATGGGCCAAAGCCTAAAAGGTTACAGAGCTGTTTTTTAGATTCCTCCTGTAGGTCATGCTCCACAGGGTTTTTATGCCCCCGCTCAACGAAGGTACACAATCTATAACCAATATGTTCCAATATGCATCAGAGCGTGGGCATACGAGGTGTTCCACATCATATAGTTCAAAATTTATTTAAAGCGCTACTATTCCTACAGTTGTCATAAGATTAAATGAAACTCGGTACCAACGTTCTATGGGCCAAGGCCTACAAAAGTTACTTTTTTTCAGATTCATCCCCTAGGTGGCGCTACACAGGTTTTTCAACATTACTGTAAAGCGCTTCTAGTCATATATTTATGACTGGATCAAAATGAAGTTCTGTTTGTCTGTTTATGTTAAGACACATTCGAGTTGGTGGGACTAACACAGCGGAGCTATATCAGCCGATAGGCTGCTTGTGCAATGCTTTATAGTACATACAATGTGTGTACTATATGTTAAGAATATTTGGTTATATCATTGCCACAATATTCTTCATACCATTATTTCTAAACCCTGTACATTCCCTTTCCAAATTTGCTAGGCAGTAACCTATACGCTATGAAACTTCATATGTACATAGAGTACAGGTTGCCAACTACAATGTACCACAATCATCATGCACTCCCTTAGTAAATTACCCATGGATGCACTTATCATTTTTGGATACCAAAGTTCGAGGTCTTTACATGTCACTCAGGTGCGGCTATCACGGGGGATGTAGATACATTGTATCAAATTGCCTTGTACTAGTATTTCATTATCTCATTCGAACACAGAATGGTGATACAGCTCTGCACTATGCTGCTAGTGAAGGACACAGTGATATTGTCCGTTATCTAGTGGAAGAAAGAGGATTTGACATAAACATACAGCATAAGGTTAGTTACAAATCAATGTATGATATATCAGTCACATGATGTTTTGTGATGATTCTTCATTATCTCATTTAAACACACAGAATGGTAATACAGCTCTTCACAGTGCTGCTCGTGGAGGGCACTTTCATATTATCCGTTATTTAGTGGAAGAAAGAAAAGCTGATATAAACATCCAAGACAAGGTCAGTAAAACATCAGTGTATAATAAATCAGTTACATGATGTTTTATGATGATATTTCAATATCTCATTCAAATTCACAGCTTGGTTATACAGCTCTGCACAGTGCTGCTCATGGAGGACACCTAGATATTGTCTGTTATCTAGTTGAAGAAAGAGAAACTGATATAAACATCCAAGACAAGGTCAGTTACACATCAGTGTATGATATATTAGTCACGTGATATTTTATGGTCATATTTCAATCTCATACATACACAGAATGGTTATACAGCTCTTCAAGGTGCTGTTCATAGAGGAAACCTTGATATTGTCTGTTATCTAGTGGAAAAAAGAGGAGTTGATGTAAACATACAGGACAAGGTCAGTTACACATCAGTGTATGATATAGGAGTCATGTAATCTTTATGATAATATTTTATTATCTCTTCAAATGCATAGGGTGGTGATACTGCTCTGCACAATGCTGCTGATGAGGGACATCTGGATATTGTCCGTTATCTAGTGGAAGAAAGAGGAGCTGACGTAAACATACAGAACGAGGTCAGTTGCATATCAGTGTATGATATATCAGTCACTTGATGTTTTATGATAATATTCAATTGTCTCATTTAAACACACAGGATGGTTATACAGCTCTACACCATGCTATTAGTGGAGGACACATTGATATTGTCCGATATCTAGTGGAAGAAAGAGGAGTTGATATAAACATAAAGAACCAGGTCGGTTACACATCAGTGTATGATGTAGGAGTCACATGATGCATTATGATAATATTTCATCATCTCATTCAAACACACAGGTTCGTTATACCGGTCTGCACGATGCTATTTGTGGAAGACACATTGATATTGTCCGTTATTTGGTGGAAGAAAGAGGTGCTGACATAAACATGCAGAACGAGGTCAGTTACACATCGGTGTATGATAAAAGAGTCATGTGATCTATAATACTACTGTTTTATTATGTTGTTCAAACACACAGAATGGTGATACAGCTCTGCACGATGCTTCTAGTGGAGGACACATTGATATTGTCCGTTATCTAATGGAAGAAAGAGGAGCAGATATAAACAGACAGAATGAGGTCAGTAACACATCAGTGTATGATATAGGAGTCACGTGTTGTATTATACTAATATTTCACTATCTCATTCAAACACACAGAATGGTGAAACAGCTCTGCACGCTGCTGCCCTTGGAGGACACCTCGATATTGTCCGTTATTATGTGGAAGAAAGAAGAGTTGATATAAACATACATGACAAGGTCAGTATCAATTCAGTGTATGACATATGAATCACATGATGTTTTTGATAATATTTCATTATCTCAATCATAGACACAAAATGCAAACAGCTCTGCACGGTGATGCTAGTGGAGAATTTCTTTCTACACATTGTTTACTCGCTAATTCTTTGTGCTAAACTTTGAAACTCTTAAAATCTTTCATCAACGATCTGGTGCAAATATCTAGTTTGGCACAATTTTATTTCAAAGTGAAATTTGTTCGTCCAAATAAAATACTGTGCTTGCGGTGTATGGATGTGTTTAACAGCCTCGAATTTTACTGTAGTGAATAAGGTGAAATAATATGATCGGTAGATTTTGTAATAAAAAAATATTCTGGATAACTTTATTATGATTTCATTTCAGTATGATTTGACACCAGTAGATGTCACTTTAATTTCTAATAAAAATCATGCTGTAGTTAATTACCTGCTACGTAAAGACGCCCAGATCAGTCAGAACATCAATGTGGTATTTATCCGTGATTGATTTTTCACCCACGAGGGCCTTAGTCCCAGCATGCTATTGTGTTCAGTTTGCATCCATCTGTTAACTGTCTCTCTGTCTGTAGACCTAAATCAGTTTTTGAGGAAGTTTTTACCATTAAGCTATCACTAGCTTGTTACGTCTGCCATTTAAGCAGTCCCGCATTCTCATGGTGCGCTGCACAGGGTATTTCGAAGGCTAAGAATACCTACTGTAGATATGCAAAATGATTAAAAACCATATTTTTTAGTGAGAAAAAATATCAATTCACACATGTGTGTTGGTTTCATTGATTTTTGATGGGGAGCCTAGGGTCACCCTAATTTAGCCCCTAAAATTCACGAAATTGAATGGCGCAGGCTTATATTTGAAATCTCAAGCATTGAAACCCTCCAATTATTTTCTTTTTATATACCTCGACTCGCATGTTTACCAACCACCCCCTGACTCAAATATGGCCCAAAATGTGATTTTCGGGGCTGAAAGTGACACCAGAAATTGACTATATCGGTCGATTGCCAGATACATATCAGGGATTATTGTATGCAAGTTATACCTCGAGAAACTAGAAAAGATCCTCTACACAACCATATTTCTTGTTTAATTGCTCTTTAATTACGAAGCCTATCATTTGCGTTTGAATTTTGTAGATTGCATGTGCGCTAATTATAGCACAATTATAGGAACAGTTAGCAGCCGACACAGACGTTCTAGGAATATCCGCGTACTCAGCAACTGATTGGCAGCTGTTTGTGCGCACGATATACAAACAGCGTTTTGTTACTGTAGGCCAACGAAGTAAAAATAAAAACCACAAAATACTTTTTAAATCATTTCATCCTTTCAACGAAATCATGCTTCATCAACTATGAATGTTTCGTGATAGTTATCGCTGCAAGTGCGACAGAAGATCGTTTTTGAGAGGAGGGCGATGGACTTGGGCCAAAGCTGCCTTGGGAAAATCATGCAAAAAAGAGAATAGTGGTCTATAGTCTCATGACATTAATCACAATTGCATTCTGTTTTCTTTAATTCAAACAAATCCAAAAGATAATGAAAATCAACATTTACAATGGATATGATTTTTGTTTTTTGACTATAGGCCTATTGGTGACCAAAGGGGATAGATTAACTTATATATCAAATATGTTATTTAAATCGGTTTTTCATTGGCAATTTTTGAAGTTTAGAATGAAATATTTTGACGGACGCGTCAATACAGCTGAAATTTAATCTGTAGCACCAGAGCATACGTTTCCGTTCAAACTAACGATGAAAATTTATAATTCTTGTGACAATGAACTAATGAAAAAGGTGGTACTATATATATATATCTTTCGGCTTGTCTTATGTTTATATTGCACACAAATGATATACATCATAA
>JAYMFW010086318.1:0-10378 GCA_036785005.1 Tubulanus punctatus | reverse complement strand
TGGCATATGATAATTTGTGAGCTGTAGAAGGACTGTAGTGCCGTCGTATTTGGTTAATTCATTATTTGTCACAAATTGCCAGTATAATAATTTCTTATTGTAAGTTTTTAAAATGAGCCGGTGTACCAATGAGATGGGGGACCAATGAGACAGGGAACCAATGAGACGAGGGACCAATGATGAGACTGGGGACCATGGGACGGGGGACCAATGAGACGGGGGACTACTGAGAGGCGGGACCAATGAGACGGGGGACCAATGAGATGCTTCCTTTGGAACGAAAGAATAGCCTAGATATTATAGATAATCCCATATCATCCGAATGATCTTTTGGGCATAAAAAATATTTTGGGACAAGCCCAATGCTAGATTTGCAAGTGCCCTTTTTTAGAAAGGTGCCTCATATAGCGATGTAATACTTGTAACAATATGACTCCAAAGAAGCCCGTGTCTAACGATTTTTGGAGTAATTGTTTTCAAATGCAGTTCCAGAATATCAGTCTATGCCAAGATTACCAGAATGGCACAGTGCACTGAAGGGCATTGCGATCCACATCGACTGTTAAAGTGCTTGCAATTCGTCGTATTACCTAAAATTGCGGAAATAAAGATTGCATTTTGATGTCTGCATGTCACATTGACAATCAATCAAAATGTGCTTGTTTTGCCAGAGATAGAGATCAAATAACATATTAAAAATTGATTTAACATTGGTTAACAATAGAAATCAACTTTATTATCAAATGACCATTGTCCAAACACTCCCTTAATTCATACACCCATATTCATTACGTTTGGAAACTATTAGGCATTTAAAAACCTAGTAAGACTTGTAAACCACAAGCTTTATCACACGTCTGAAATAAATCATTTTTTTAGATATCAGATTAAATAGCACGCTCTACAAGAAACCTTTTCTTCATTTATAGTTACAACATAATATTTGCCAACAATCCTCATCAAAGAAAGCTTGCATGTCATGTGTGTATGTTATATCACAAACATCAAATTACTAATCTTATGACTTTTATAATTAAACGTATGTGAAATCATTCTTAAAGCTTAATACCAAATGCATACATTTATTAGTACAGATTACTTGGGATCAGTTTTACCAAACATATAAAGAAGGGCTGTTTGTAGCTCATTCGCCGTGTAGGTGCGATGTGGAACTATTTTCTTATAAATGCTGGTTCCCGAACAAAAATCATACACCATTTGCGTTCAAATAAATTGAATATAAAGCAGGCACATATTTTGCCCCAACCCCCAATAATTACTGGTGAGATCATGACATTAATAGCACTCAGGGGTTTAAGTCTGAATGAACCAGCCAGATTCGGTGTATGGATAATAAACAAATTCACTAGATACTGTACTTAAATGATTCGATGATATCAAACTATTGGGGTGTCCAAAATAACTTTAAACTGATTAATGTTTACATTTACCTTTTGTCAATTGTACCGGGCTGAATTCACGTTAATAGTAATACTCTTGATTATCTGGCTCAGTTTATTGATTACTTATAACTTTAGAAGAAAATACTGTGCTGGATGAAAACAAGTGAATTTGGTGATTAATTGAACAGACATAACGTTGCATGAATCCCAAAGGTGGATATTGGAAGGGTGATGGATAAACTGATGACTGTCATTCGAGAGCTGACTATAGAGAACTTTTGAGTAAGTTTAAGACATGATGGCTTAACAAACAAACAAAACTTTCACACACATTATAAATACAAATATATTGCTACCGACAATCAGCATTGACTTTTGTGCTTGCATATTTTGAATTATTTTGTCGATTCAAAGCTTCACAGATGAAGTTACCAGCGCACATCACTTTATCTAAATCGATGCCCTGAAAAAAAATAGAAAAATTATAACCAAGGGTGGATAATGGAATGGGCTGCATACGGTGCCCTGAAATTGCTCAACCTTAGATAACAGTCTCACATGCAAGCTAAAGATGCAGGCTTGTGTTTAATCCAGATATATTGTAATAACATTGACCAAGCATAAACGATGAAAACCCTTCACGAGGATGTTAGCATTTCACTAGGCTATATCACTGCACCATTGATACTTCGACCCCGAAAGTTTTGCACGCCTCATTATTATTTAAAGTGTAGAGCTATCTTATATGAATGACAAAGTAGCTTTTAGAAAGTATAAATCATACGATTGATAGCTGATCGAGATTTAATTTCATTATATAGAAGTTTCTATAGATCCCCAACCTGATTTCAATTTCCTATGGATTCAATAACTTTATGACAGCTTTATATCAAATCTCAGACAGGCAGAATACACTAGGTAAAAATACCTGTCTAACCCAAAATTTCCGCAATGCTGTGCTCTACATATCATACCATGTTAAAAGAACATGTGAATTGGCTAACCTTTACTAAAGGCAAAGACATAAGCTCAATTTGTAACGTTGTGCTCCTTTTCACCGTTTTGACGTGCAACTATTAGGAATTTGGATGAGTCCTTTGTATATAAAAATGAAGAAACAAATGCGAATGACTGCCAAGTCATGGATAGAAAATAGCTAAATGTTATTGGGCTGAATTTAATCAAACGTCTAGGTTTCTCTTCAGGCTTATAATGTAATGATTGAACAATTTCCATTTTAGTTTTACAAGTTCATGAAAATTTTCTTTATGAGTATTTAGATGTTTTGGGGAACTGGCCAGATAGCCTTAAAGTATTTGACGATGAATAGTAAATCTGTAGGAAGTTTTACCGTTTGAATTCCGAGCCCGTTTAAGAGATAAAGCACGTCTTCTGTTGATATGTTACCCGAAGCACCGGGGGCGTAAGGACATCCACCGAGACCCGCAACTGAACTGTCGACCACTGCTACACCCATCTGAAATTGCAACATATGTTCACAATTTGTAGAGCTTAGATAAGCAGCGCAGAGCCAGGGGGTATAACAAGACTCCAGTAACATATTTAATCAATTGGTAAATATTGCTATAAAAGATGTCATTTTTGACATGGAATGATCTAGATGAAATCCTACGTAATGCCTGGCATGGGTAGCCGGTTTTCCAAAATCTCTACAAAGATCCAGCATTTATTGCTTGAGATTGTGCCGTTTTTAATTTGTAAGAAACTCTGTTCCCAGAACTACCCTTGAAGGATGTCAGAAATTGCATATTGGACACAGTTCAAAGATCCTGTGATCAAAGGTAAGTTGGTAAGTTACCTAGATATACGCTTATGAAGGGAGTCATTATAACAAAAACTGGATGATATTTACCTGTAAAGAAGCATAGATATTAGCCAGAGCCTGTCCGTAAGTATCATGACAGTGTATTGCTAGTTTATTCAGAGGAACTCGACCAGCGACTTCCTCGATCATCCGCTTGATGGGGCCAGGAGTACCAACTCCGATAGTATCCCCTAACGATATCTCGTGGCAACCTAAATCGTACAATTGCTTGGCAACCTGAAACAAAATTTACCAGTAAGCACAAATGAGGGCGTTTTCAAGTTGCTTTAATCTAAACAGGACTGGGACTCATTGAATGAAATAAAAGATTCCCACGAAATATGGAGTAGCCATTCTATTTAAGATCATTCATTTGCCAAAATTCTTGCAAACGAAGATAATATTCAAAGATTTGCAGTGCCATGACAACCATGGTTGTTACTACTTTTATGGCTCCGTGTTTGCAAACCTTATCTGTGTTTGTAAGCCATGTCCTCTATGTGTCCAAGTTTAGTCGGATTCAAATTCTTTTCACAAGTATTTTAATTTCCAACAACCTGCTATGGGGACAAAGATTACTTTCCCTTATTATTAGAGGGGAGGAGACCCGAGAAGAACCTGCAACCAAGAATCTCTGCTTCTTACGAGGATTGAGCCCATGATCTCTGGAATGCCAGTCAAGTATACAAAGGTTCTTAAATAAAACAATCACCTCAGCCACTGATTCTGGTTTGATTTCGCCTTCATAAGGACATCCCACTACACAAGACACATAGCTGTAAATGAAGAATAAATGACATTTCATTAAGTTTACACCAAAGAAGACCTACGACTGAAGTATGTATTGAAACGAAAGTTGGAACGACATGAATTTCGGCTCCTTTTGTCATTACCAACAACCATGTACATTTTATTACTTCAGCTGGCCTCGTCGCTCTGCATTGCTGCTTATCTACATGGCTGTACTCATTGAACACAAACAACAATCAAACAACGATTAACTCCGAATGGTTAGATTTCACTGAATAATGGAAAATCTAATGTCAACCAAAAATGGGACACCAGCGAATGAACAAATTTTACGAATGAACGAGGTCATAACAAAATCCTTTGCAAAAAGTTCGATTGGGTAGACGTAAATGAAAAGAGCACAAAATTCTTTACATCCATAGAAAATATTCCAATCATGTATGGCACTTCAGAGAAAGCATGAATACCCATGAATCAGGGAAAAGTCTATTTGGAATGTATAAATTGCAAAAAACGGTTCAGGGGATTTTCAAACTCAAAACTAAGCTGCAGGCATTGTGAAAGAACTTAACCCATTTGGTGCTCTTACAATGCAACTGTCTCGTCAGGTATGAAGATGTTTGAAAGACAACATCTCCAACCTTGACATCTTCTTCATCCTTTTCTTTCCCTGTATCGGAATGGTTTTCTCTGAGTGCGGTCAAGTACTCTTTTGCCCATCTTCTTTGAAAATGTTGTATTAACACAGTCAAACGCTGGGCCCGAATGTCAACCTGCTTTTCATCAATCTAAAAATCCGGATCTTCCAGTTCTTCCCGGGTGACAAGTACATGAGGAAGTGTAGTCATACGACAACCACGCATCAGTTGTGACGGAGTAATCGGTACTTCTCTCCTTTGATGAGTTCAGAAAAGTACTGGTAGAAGTCGAAGCCATTGTTAATGACAGACCATTAACCTCAGTCCATTTATCTTGGTACGTCAAGGTTACGTTGATAAAATGGTTTCTCTTGCAAAAATTGTAATGGATGGTGTTGTCGCCGAGTTGTGGATTGACCTTTCCACACTTGGTGACTTTGAAGATAGTCTCTATAATTTATCGAGAGAAGTTCTTATTGAAGATGATGACGCTATGAGAACATGGTGGCTGGCCTGCTTGGCCGACTTCCGGTACAGATGCTAGTGTGATGTTTTCCAGTATGACTTTGTTTACATTTAATCTTCGATGAACAATCACAAGACATGTGATCTGACATCAAACAGTTGAAACAAAGACCAAGTTGTTAATTCTGATCATTCCTTGCATCAGCGGAAATACACTCTTCCGCATCCTCGAAAAAGGCGTCGCCTTGTTCGTTCGTGGACAAATCACATATTTTTTTCATTTAACTCCTCAATCTTCTTCAGCTGATCTATTACACATTTCCATAATGCAGATACCTCCAAGATTTGGTGAAATCATTATCCTAAATAAGTTGGTTTATCCTCACAATTTCCTTATCATAATAGCCTGAGAGAGCGTTGAAGCGTAAGTATCAAGTTAAACAATTACATCGAGGCTACCAAAGGGTGTCTCCAACAGTATCTACTATTGTTTTTCAAGAAAATTGAGAAAAATTAGCTTCAGAATTGGGCTTTTTTGTACATTTATCAGCTGATATTATCAAGGATAGTGATAGCGAGGCAAGTTTAATTATTTCATAAGCATGATGATTTCACATCTGACTGTGAGCCGGATGATGACGAGGTGAGTCATTTACCCTCCACACAACTACCAAGGGCAGGGCCCTTACACATCGATGTCAACATATGCTCCGAGTCCAAGTCCAAGTGCTAATTCCAGGGATACAGATGCACTAGAATAACCGCAGAGTAGATTTTAGTAAGACTTTGTGAAATATGTTTGTGCAAATGATAACAAATTCATTCTATGAATTTAAAACATTTATAAGACAACAATAACTTCATGGGAAGGTTTGCATTTAAAAAAAATCAATTTTACATTATTTTTCATGGTTTTTTGCTTTCGGTTACCTTTGACCTGGAGCATGACTTTGACCCTAATCTTCAATGACGTTTATTTTGGTACCTACAAATTGGAGAATGGTTATCGATAAGTTACATCAATTCTTCCCTTGTGGGGGGATGTACTCTGCTGAAAGGAGTTGGATTGGAAGCCTTTACTCGCAACAGCAATGCACATGTTGAATCATGGTTCAAGGTAGTGAAAAAATATACTTTGCGAGGTGTAAGGGTATGACCCTTTATATTACCAGTAGTTCTAACACTGAACAAAACTGTCAAGGTCATGTCATTTGCCGCTTAGTTTGGACAGATCGCAGTACAGACAAAACGAAAGAAGAACCCTGATTACTATAACAAAATGGCTAAAGCATATAGGAGTAAAAAAGATTGCCAAAGATATATAAAAAAGAATCGATGTGAATGTGAGGAAGGAGGGGACTAAAAAACTAAATGGGGAATACTGGCAAATACGACAGCCTGTGCCCATACTGCTTATTTGCTGAATATAAATATGTATTTCCCTAATGAAGAAGGCCTGCAACCACAGTTACCACGGCAGGGGAAAAGTGGGTGAACCGTTGTCAATATTGTAAGGCCTTATCTAAATAATGGACATATTGACCAGTTGCACAATGCAATAACTTCTATAAGAATTCTTAACCTACAATCGGGAAAAATTCATGCAGGACATGGCAGACGATTGTCCATAAACTGCTACCTTGAATGAGCAACCACATGTCTTGGTCAGATCCACAGAAATTTCTTAATGCCGAAACCAATACTAATGTTTGGATAACAGCCTGTAGAATTCGCTATTTCTCTATTATGGCACGAGGAACAAGTGCTTAACTTCGAAACGATTAGGAGATGGTAACAAGAACATTCAACCGAATGATTATTTAAGTCTACACCATCTAGCCAAGTACCACAAGAACCACCGCAGAAAGAACTGGTTCAAACAAACTGCTTTGACGCGCTGAATTGGAGCAAGGGAATTGGACACAGTTGCAGTCACTGCGTGTACTGAAAAACGTGCGTTGGATGCCCTGGCAATGCTCCACGGAGACTACGTTCAAGATTTTATGTTACACTACAATACTTTTAAAGCAAATGGCATTCCCCTAGGTAACGAAATGGCAAAAAAATCTTGGAGTAAAAAATATTGCCAAAGAAATATTAAAAAAATCAACATCAATTTGAGGAAGGAGGACACTTAAAAAATAACTAAATGGGGAATACTGGCAAATACTGCAGCCTGTGCCCATACTGGTTATTCGCTGAATATGAATATGTATTTCACTAATGAAGAAGGCCTGCAAGCCAGTTACCACGGCAGGGAAAAGTGAACGAACCGTTGTCAATATTGAAAGGATCTCCAGAATGGACATATTGAACGGTTACACAATGCAATAACTTCTATAAGAATTCTTAACCTACAATCGGAAAAAATTCATGCAAGACTTGGCAGACGATTGTCCATAAAATAACAAACGTCATCGTCGTCTATTCAATCATTTGAGCCCGAACCTAGTATCCGGTGAGTGCATTTTATTTTATATCTTTCCTTTCATAAGCAATTTTTTTAACAAGTCAAAAGAACTAGAGATTATGGACGTGGATACACCAATAGGTAGTTGTTAAGATAATAATGAAACTCAGTACTTGTACCCATGGAATAAAGGAGATTTCTCAATTTTGAAAGTGCACCATGAATATCACAGTCTTATGGTCGAATATCTCAATTAAGTCAGTGATTCGGGACCAGAGTATGGATGTAAGCCTAAACCACATGAGACATTCACCGCAAGACAATCTGAGAAAGTCTTTACAGGCGCTTATCCATATAGGGGACATGAAGGGCAACAACATGTATTGGAGGTACGCTTTTGCCGAACTCGATGGTAGTATGCCAAAAAATAAATTGGTGAAGAGAAAGATGATCAGAGTGAAGTGGTTTCACTAAATCGATGCAAATTCCCCATATGTCTTTGGAAGTACTGAAAGAACTTAGTTACTTAAAACTTTGTTACAAAAATGCCTGTCTTTCTTAATTACTTCAGTTGCTAGCGAGGCATCATGTTCAAAGCTCGTTACCGCTTACACATGTCAAGTGCCAACACATTTCAAATGGTTTCAAGTCCTTCATAATTAGACATGGGTTGGAGCAAAATTGGAGACCCTCATCTAAACAATGATCGTGCCCTCACGCGTAAAGACGTGATATTGACCAAGGTGTCATTCTGTAGCTGAGAGCTGTACCTATTATATGCTATTCAAGGGACATTTTTTTATACACTCTGTATAGATGATTATAGTTTCAGATTTCAATAGTATTATACAATAATATTCTATTTAACATTTTCACATAAATATCCATTTTCAACATTTATATTTCCAGGATCAACAGCATCCAATTGATGTCTTTTCCTAAGCTTGGATTTTGTAAAGTTATATAAGGTATGTCGATTTCCCTTAAACATATTTCTCACAGCTTTATTTGGTATATATGTCTGAGGAATACCCCATCTCTTGTAAGGCCGATATAAAATTTTCTAATCCATTCAATTGGTCGGATTATTTGGTGACATAGACATATGAATTAAATCATGAATGCTACTCATACTAATGATTTCACCTCTATAAATGATTTCACCTTTATCATTCCACGACAATAAATCCGGATAACGCTTGATGCGTTCTAAAAGAAGCTCAGCCTTTTTACGATAGTCCTTTGAAATACTAGCTAAAATTTTGTGATTAATGTCGGATTTGATTTAACAGCTATCAACTATTTTCGCATTGGGTTCATCGACATTATCATGTAAGAAATTATTAGACTGCTTTTGAAGGTTCTCCATCCGAAGTAACTTATTCAACGTGCTATCGTATAATTTTAGTTTCTTATCATCTCCGATATTATTCATTTGAAGTAATTCATTCATTTCCATTCTAACATCTTTTTTACGATCATTCGGTGTTTTTGGATATACCCTTGAAATGCCATTTGACTCTTCGTATTTCTCAATTAAAGGTAGAAGTGATTCTGGTATAACGTAGAGATTCTTTATATGCTTCATTCTACAATTCCTAGTATACGACAAATTCCTCTGAGTAATGGACCAAAAAATCCGCCTTTTTGGAAAATTACAGATTTTCTTGATTTTATCGGTTCACGTTTGTTTGCAAAAATCCTGATCCACTTTTTATGTTGCATTGATTTCTTTTTATCAGATTCGCTGTGTTTATTATTTCCTCTTAAAGAATTTAAACAAATCTCGCATATAACTTTGATTAATCTATTAGGTGATGATGAAGTGATAGCTTCCCGCATTTTCTTTTTACCAGAACACAATAGTTTTAGTTGAGGAGCAAATTCCTTCAGCTCTGAATGTATCTCCTTCATCGTAATGATTTATGAACTAACTTGATAACATAACATTTAATATTTTTCACTTTATAGTAAATATGATAACCGTCACTATGAAATATTCGTGTCCTCAACCTCCATTTATCGGGTGTATGTGGTTTTAAGTCACATAGTAAATAACCACGTGGTGAAATAGATGTGGCGTCTTTGAATGCCGCCTCTAATGATTTTACCAAACCCGACTGCATGGCTAGAGTTTTCACTTGTAACCGATCTCTGGGATGTTTGAATAAAACAATGTAATGTGTGTTCAATGATGTAGTTCTAAAGTGGGGACCTTTAGGGAATAGAGTTTGAGTTATCAATATAACTTGCAGTTTTCGATGATGACTTCCATGAGTAAATATAGTCTCTAATAATTTTGGATCGCAATCGTTCATAATGTCATCTAATATTAATAATCATTCCATTTATGATCGAAGTAAACCATCCTTGCAATTTGATTGGTGGTATATCAATTATATCCATCATCATCGAGTTGTAATATAAAATTATCAAATTCTTTTATAACATTTAAAACATTTTGTTATTATTATTATCATTATTATTATTATTTATTTATTTTTTTATTTCTTTTCTTCTCTTTTTTTCTTTTTTAGATAACGCAGAGATTATTGGAATATGAAAACTTTCGGCTCATAAATTACCCCTGTTTTTACTGTGATAAGGTGTTCGCGCACCGCAGTTCCCGCTTGCGTCATATGGGGCAAATACATCACCAACGTCACAATCCATGGCAAGTACAGTGGCAGCGAGGAGTTTTGATGCCGCTGCAGCAGCAACAGCAGCAGCAACCACCGCAGCAACAAGATCAACAACAACAACATCATCAAGATGAGCAACAACAGGTACACAACAACAGCATCAACAATAGGAAAACAACCCCATTAACTTTATTTGGGACGATGACGATGAGATAGAACTAAATGAGGATATGCTCTCCCTACTA
>JAYMFW010086097.1:0-10381 GCA_036785005.1 Tubulanus punctatus | reverse complement strand
TCCGCGGTCAGTAAAAACGGGGGCCGGTTTCAAAGCGCAGCCCGGGCCGTTCCACGGCCCCAATCCGCCCCTGATCAAGCCTCAATATCTCTCGACTAGCGACATGAGGTCTATGTCAGAGATAATAAGTAGATAATACATCATATAGAAAGTACAACAGATCATAAGGAAGAGGCTGCCATGTATAAAACGGAAGAAAAATGATTAACAATATAAAAGATCATGAAATAGTGATTAACAATTGCCGTTAAATGATATAAGCTTACAAAATATAACACAAGTCTTGAAATATCATAGTTTATCTTCAGCAGGAAGTAATACAACATCTCTTCACATCAAGAGTTGTTAAAAACAGCTTGATATTCATTGGTTAACTTACATTTACATGTAGCAACCACAACACTAGCTAAAGTTGCCAATGTGAGAATTCTGTTTTTCAAAAAGGGCAATCAAAGGGCATACATTTTTCTTTCAAAAAGCATCTTTTACCATAATGAAGGGTACATTTTGGTGCGAAAATCACTTTAAAAGGCGAAATTTGTGTCAAACAAGACAGAAAGACTGTTAAATTTGGGCCAGTATGTACCATATATGAAAAGGACATATTTTAGCAGGTAACAAGGGCAAATCTGCAAGAAATCTAGGTTACATTCAGCCTGAGACAAACTATTGTACATGTCATGTGGCTTCTGTCACTCCAATTGAGTGAAAAATTTATACTCCGCCACAATTCCAATAGACATTGGTGCCAGTTAAAAACCAATGAGAAATTGGTAGCTTCTTGTTTTCGTGGGGCTTTAGACTGTTGACCCCTGCCTGGTTACAACAATTTATATACAAAAATAAATATGAATTCAAATCATACAGAATATCTTACACTCTTCTTTCAATCATTCATGTAAAATGTTAATCATATTATGCATCATTTAAGCAGTGAATGATATCACTTCATTGATAAAATGTAACAACAAAACGCTAGCTTTTAACAATTTCATATTGTTAACATTAGGTAAACAGTATAACAATGTAATCTCTTTACAACAGAATTCTGTTGAAATGCAAGTATTTAGCCTCTAAAGCCAACAGTGAGACAAATTGCTCTCATGACAACCCGCAATTGCACAAGTGACCAAAATCTCACAAAAAATTACTCGAACACAAAGTGTTAGCAGCACAATGCCATTGGCATGTGCCAAAAGCATTCAGTGCGCAACTCGCTAAACCGCACTCAAACTAGCAAAAATGAGTGGTCTAAAATCTGATGGGGGAAATCGCAAACTTGATTGATTAACTGTTCAACAAGTGGAATCATATTTAGCAGGTTTTTTAGGTTTCGCTGGAATACCAGGCTTACTATTATAGCCAGTATTCTCATAATTTGTATCTGACGCTTGACCGAACTTTTCTCGAAGTTCTTGAACTCTCGAACTATTGTTTTTGTAATTTAATGATTCTAGTCGAGGCGGCCTCGGCGGAGGCTGATAGACAGCGGGGTCGAGGCTCACATCCGTCTCTGGCAAGTTTTCTAAATTCAAAGATAAATGTCCAGATTTCAAATGCCTTGGCGGTCGCGGAATATTCTGATACGCAGGAGCGTCTTCACCTTGTAGATGTTTGATAGGTGGCGGTCTTTGAGGTCGGCTGTTTAAACTAACACTGTGACGTATCTGTGAATTTTTTGAACCACTAAGCTGTTGAGGTCCAGTTTGAGCCCAAGGTGGGGGCGGAGCTACGCGAGCCGGCATCGGACGTGAAACATCTGGAATGTATGGTGAATGACTATCCCCATTGTTAAACGCAGTCGGTTTATGATGAGGGTTATTTTTCGATTTGTTATAATCCATCGTTGTACTTTGTAGTACTGGTGTTGATATTTCTTTTCCAACCATACTCTGTGCCCTTTGCACCGGTGGATGTCCGCCGGATGATTTTGGATGCGGTCTGAAGTTTACCTGTGGTGTTGAGGACTTTTGCGTAGGCCTCGACCGATACCTGAAAAGAAATTCGTTAAAGTTAATACAACATTCTACAAAGAGAAATCAATGTTGATTAAGATGTACCAAAACAGCAATTTCGCCCAATGGCAATTTCGTTTGCATTTCAGAGGCCCATCAGACTTTCAAATGGTGCACTGATCTTATTGCAAATGATCTCCCACGTATCTATATCATTCATCTAACTCATGTTAGTCATCCTGCTGTTGCCATCCTCAATGTGGGAGACATCTGTTGAGCGGGGACATCAAGTAAGACATTAAGTGCCAATGTGGTATCAGGTGGGTCAGTGAGTTAAAATCAAGGGGTACTACTTTTATAACATTTTTCATCCAATTAAAATGACCAGTAGAATACTTACCGATATTCATTTGATCTATTATGCCAGTATCGTTTCAGCTTTTCTCTATGTCTGTATGCACAGAATCCGATTACTCCAAGTAGTGGTAAGATCAGCAGAAATAGAACCAACAGACCAATTAGCAAGGCTTTACTTCCTATAATTACACATACATATATTTCATCAGTTATCTCAAAACATCGGTTATACGAAAATTTAACTGGTATATGTCCCAAAAATGTCAACTTGTTCCTACGGAAATCATCAAAATAAGATTACCGTACATATAATTCATGTCAAAGATATTTTTGAAAATAATGGGGTTTTCATTTTATTGCTCTGTTTTTCAGCACAAAGTTTTTTGAATGAATGATGGCAATAAACTCTGAACATATTATGGTATTCAGAATTGAATGATAATGTTAGAATTTGTGATAAAAGAGATAATCAAGTATTAGCATAGCTCACCTATATTCAATCAAAAATGAAAAATGTTTAGGATATATAATGGATTGTGTGTAAGATGTTTCAAAGCAGTGGGAAAGCAGATGTACACAATTGATAATAATTTGTTACTTTATGCAAAGTTTCTTATGATTTCATATACAATACGTATTAGTATAGATATCCAATAAAGTATTAATCTCCATACTATTCATATCATGTTTTACCTCAATAATTAATGACAAAGCGTGTGATAGTGAGTACAGTATATACAAATGTATGTATCTATGCAACTTTAATGTGTTTACCTTCAGTATTAATACCGGGAGTTGTTGGATTTGGAAGAGCTGTAGTTACATACTTTGTAACTACAGGGAATGTGTAATTTGGATCTGTAATATATTTCATGTTTGTTTAAAAGTATAAAGATTTTTCAGTTTCAGATAACAAAGAACCGAACGACAAGATTTAGATAATCGCACCGTGTATTGCTCTTCAAAAAACTTTACAATTAATGTACTTACAACCAGTCAAAGAGTTTAATACCATTTTTGGGCTTAAGGAGTCTCTTACATACAAGCGCTAGTACCATGAACAAGATTTAAGCTAAAAACAGTCTCCAGCCTTTCAATTCATTCAATTTTTTTCCTTATTACTGTAGAGAGTAGAGAGTGCGGTGTCTTGAAAAGTTTGTCATTTTCTTAATGACATGTAAGAAGGGTTGGTCTAGATATGATGACGATACATGTCGTGTACCATTTTAAAAATCAAAACTGGCTTCTGAAGACTTAAGTTAAGACCGTACTTAGTCTTTTTTCTCTTCAACAACCCTTATAACTTAAGCCCAGTCCTAAAAGTTAAGATCATAATCTAACTTGACTCCTCTTTATAGAAACCAGCCCCAGAAAAAAAACCCAGAAAATTACCTGTTAAACCAGCTGGTCCACTATCTATGCTACCTCCCTCACCAGCAGAGTTACAAAATGGATAACCATAGCCAGGATTACAGTGGCAATTGTTATTACTATTACACACCTGAAACATAAAGTAGTGATAAAGTTATATGGGATCCAGTTTTTAAATTCCGGGATGATGTGAACTGAATTGGTATTGCCATTTTCACCCAGTGTGCTGGTGATTTGAAATCTGTTAATGGTAGATTTAGTGAAAACTAATTGAGCGTTTTAATCTTAATTCATGGAAGGCGTTTGAGTCCGTTATTCTATTTAATAAACTATTTCATGTAAATCCTGATTCATTTATATCTGTAGTCATGACAAGTTCAATAAGAGACAAGTATCAATACATGATAATACAACCCTTCTAATTGGACTGATACGTACCCCATTATTGCTGCAGTTATATGGACAATTAGTAAACTTTAGATTCTCAAATGATTGACATTTACGGTTAACGCACATCTATAAAAGAGAAAGATTTCGATAAATAACGACAAAATTATTCAACAGTATAAAATATTAACATTCCGCTAAAAGAGATACCTTGTTTCTCACATATTGGAGATCTAAGAAGTGACCATGAAGGTCTAGGTTTTTGGATTTTCCTTTTTAAACATAAATTTCAATTTTAATTCCCAGCATCCCATATCCCACTAAGCACCTTGCTTCGAAATAACTGCTTGACACCCGCCCGCCCATCAATTTATTTTTATCATTGGTAACTTTCAATGCTGTTGTGAAAACAAACAATACGTCTTTTTTAGTCTAAAGTTTTAAAAAACTTACCTTTTCATCACCACACTTTGTCCCGGAGGGCGTCATTCCCGGATCAGGCATATCGAAACCAACATCGAGTATTGCACATTTGCATGGAATACGTTTCGAGCCTTTATGTAAAAATGTTTCCGGTAGTAAATATACGAATGTCTCTTTCCAAAAAGCGAGTTTTTCATTACGATGATCACAGTGAAGCATTCCGCACATAACGTCCCTGAAAATTGTAAGAATATACCTTTGAAATTAGCCAATCCGATCAGTTTGTCCCACGCGTTACAGTAGGCTTTACTTACTGAGGTGCACATCTAGAAAATGACTTGGTATCCCAATGAAAACCACAATTTCCATTTGCAATACCATCCTTGTTCATCGTCTCAAAGCAAATTGGGTCAGAAACAGTGCCAGTAGACCCCCACAATAATTTACACTGACTGTCGTGGGTAGGGCAAGTACCATTGTAGCAGTACGCTTGATTATTCTTACACGGAAAACCATTAGCTTTATAAACGTCAGCAGGACAATATTCTGATTGGCCATCACAGTACTCTGGTAAATCACACTCCCCATTAACGCCACGGCATTCTGTCGACCTTGGCTCAAACTGCAAGAAAACATACACATGTATCATTACATCATTATCCATGATAATTTATCATTGACACGAGCAGAGAGTGTGAATTACATAGGCAAGGAAGGTTATTGCCTTTGAGCCCACCAAAATCCTAGCTATCATCAACTTATATAACTATGTCTTACTAATGCAAAAATTAATTTCTCAAAAGCAAGTACAATAAATTCAAATGTTAAAGGACAGAAATTTTCCTTGTTCCCACTGAACTTGATGCCTTAAAGAGTGTCGATAATTAATGTTTCATATTAGGGCCTACAGTTTTGATCACTTAAACTGGTCAGTACCACTGCATCTCTGATGGGCCCCACATATTTGAGAAATTGTCCAGGTTAAGGGACTTAGTTAAAAGAATAGTTTCAATCTTCGGTATTTTTTTTACAAAAGAGAAACAGATGGCTATAGATGCCTAGATTCTATCATCTTAATCAGTTCTACATTGAAAATATTTTTCTCAGAGCATGTAACTATATTTGCAACATTAAGAAATTTGAGCGAAAATCTGCTGCTGACAATACATTTTCATAGAGAATCATGACTCAATTCACAGTAGCGACATCTGCTGGTTTACCTCTGCAACTTTCCCATTGAACACATTTCTTACCTTGCATGTAGTTCTGTCACAGCATTCTCCAGTAGCACATTGAGCGTGGGGATGTAGGCGACAGGTAGTAGAGTTACAGCAGTTATCTTTACAAAGCTGAAAACATTAAAAGAGATATAGCAGAAGTACGCCGATTACAGTGTCGATTTTACTTCATTAAAGGTATACTTAGCCATGCTGAAGGACAGTTGTAAGTTTTCGAGAGCAACACTTTTGCATGACTACTTATTTTCAAAAGGGGCACTGAATGTGCAAAGAATTTGTCATAACGGAAAACCTTGTTTTTCAAATAGGGCAGATATATTTTCAAGAAATGTTTTTTTTATTTTTCGACCCTGATCTGATCTTTTTCTACACAATGCTTTTCAAATTTTGCTCAACCCAGCCCTATAAAAAAATGCTGGATTCATCCCTGGCACTTATTCGAATAGAAAGATCTAAAGCTTACATCCGCAGTGCCGCAGTCACATTCTTCGCCATCCTCCACAAATCCATTGCCACATAACGTAGGAAGATCAAACTTTACGGGTTTATTTCGTAGACAATAATCCATACCGACTTCAAAGGCATCAGCGAGATATCGTTTAGAGCAGGAAGACCAATGTCGAGGATTTGTTCCACTGCAAATGAAATCAGTTCAATTTTAAATCAATCAAAGATTCAAGTTATAAAATGAGGCGGTACTCTTATGACTTTAATATCACGTATAGCAAAAACAAATAACTTTTGACGTTTGTTTTTGCGAAAAGTCACAAGGAAAACGAAGCAGCGTTTGCTGTTTCACCAACTAGGTGTAAAGGTTCTTTGAAGATAGAATGATCAATTCCTAAAATCCTAATGGCTACGCCCACCTGAGAAAATCGGTTCAATGTAATGGCAGCATTTCCAAGGGGCAACCTCTAGTGACCATGGACAGAGATAGCAACTATGTTGATCAGGGGTGTAAAAATCTAACAACTTCATCTAAGTCATCAGTGTCTTAATTCTCAAAGTGTCTAATTCGTCACAAAAGCTGGATACCAATTTTCATTATTTCACTTCTTGCGGAAGATACCCATCTAAATCGTCGGTGTCCCGAGAGTGACGACTTACGCGTGGTTTACTTACCCACTAGTGGAAGCCATTATACAGCGAGCATCTTTACAATTACACGACCCAGAATCGTGTTCCATACCAAAATTATGGCCCATCTCGTGGGCAACTGTGGTACTGACCGGGCCTGTAGATCCATGGTGATCCTAAAATCAGTCAGAAATATGAGTTTCATTGATGACTGAACGAGAAAAATCATCAGAATGACAGAAATATCGACTTACCATGTTGACCCCACCTGAATACTGAAACGTACAAATCGATCCTTTCACTGCTTTTCCAACGACGCCATCTTTGAAGGAATGACCCCTGAAAATATTCCAACGAATGTGCTTTGCTCAATAATCAATGGTAATTGAACTTAAATATCGATATCTGCTGACAGATTTGATTCATTTGAATAATCACACCAGTTTTGACTCATACTCTGCGCAGATAAGGATCGTATGAACCATTTGTCAAGATATCTTACGTTATTAGCTGAGAATTGTCGTTTTGATGTTTTGTGTTGATGCTATGCTTTCGATATTCAAGAAAATGATTCATCGCGTCTTCGGCTACAGTTGAAACGATGATACGATCAGCGTACGACCACGTCTCTACACCCACTAGGGCGATGTAAATATTCAATGGACGATAGAGCTATAAATAAAGATGAAATATAATGAAATAGTCTCAAAAACCCATCTACATTAGATCGACAGGGAACCATCAAATGTCAATTGAGTTCCAAGATTTTTTTAAAGATACTGGTACATGTCATTGTTGAACTAATCTGCCATATTCATGTTTTTCAGAAATCAATCAAAACTTCCTGAGAATCAACATACCGGTACTATGATTCTACATCGACATTCTGTAGACCAAAATAATGCCTAATTGAATATCAATTTTAGTCAGTTGAAATTCTTAGAGGACCATCCCAGGCAGCTGAAACATGTTTTTCACATGTCATTATAAATCCTTTTCATATACGACCTGTCCGTACAAATTTTGTTTTTCCTCAATTTTTTTATTGACTATCCAGACACAAGGTTTTAAAACAGATAAAAGACAACACTTTTGTACATATCATGGATCTAAATTTCACGAACATTTTCAAAGACAAGGTCTTCTTAATTAACCAACGGTGATGAAAGGGACCATTTGCATAATTCAAATCATACTTTGTAATCGCAACTTCTACTAATATAACTCATTTCACATAGGAAATTTTCCTTTCCCTTTTCATATACTCACAGCATTGACAACATTAATAATATCCTGTGTTCTTCGTTTTGTCTTGTGTAAGTCACGATCCATTGCATCGAACTATATTTTCAAATGGGAAAAATTTGATTTCATTACAAGGAATTACTTTATCATGACAAACTTAGAAGCTTTAGTCAAACAATTGTATAAACACGTACCTGTCTGAAGTCATTCACCATGTACAATTCAACATATCTTGTTTTTGCATTAGCATCGTATGGTCCACGCACACCGGTGCTGCGTTTTAACTGAAAAAAATAAATTTTTAAGGGTCTACTTCGAAAATCATTCCAATGCCATCCAGTAGTACATGTACATAATCATCTACTGTATACTATGTAGTTAAAGCTAAATCCAATTTGGATCTATGCATTTGAACTGAAAATTCGAAAGATTATTTGCTGAGGGTTCACATTTTGAAGATCTTTCAATTGTTCTGAATAAAATTAGGGGAATGTTTTTTGCTTTTTGCTGTTTTGCGCATACGAAAGTGTATAGGGGGGAGTTCGATTCCATCTAAGTATGTACGCACCTGTTAGCATCTACTACATACTCATCTCTACCTTTCATCAATATCGAAAATTGAATTTGATGGTTATTCAGTTCAGTAAAAGAATCTTTTATCAGGGAAAATTGTTTGTATCATTGTAAAATATAGTGTATCAAATTAAATTAGATTTTAAAATCTTACAGTCGTTGTTAATTTACTCTCAGGGTTTGTAGTAGCAATTACATGGTGGATCTGAGTGATAAGTACCCCCCCATCCTGAATACAATATGGCTTTATGACAAAACCTCAGCTATATCATAATTTTTATATGTCCCAGCAATAAAATTATACATGATAATTGTCTGGATAATACAAAACCATTTGATACAACGATCTTTATGGTGCAGTGTCCATAGATCAACTACCGTGTATATAGTCTGTTACATAAACAGAATGTCAGTAGTTCACTAACTTACCCTTTTGTGATGATGATTTACATTAGCTATGAAGTTACTAGCATCTTCAGTACCTGTATAAAAATAGAACAGGAGGCGATTTTAAGAGATTTCAGGGGTTAAAATCTGGGTATTCTTATTTTTATTGTTACGCAACTGTCTTAGTCATGAGACCACATTAAAAAAGAATTGTATACAACGCACAGTACTACTCCATGGTTACCAACCCATCCTCAGAATCTATGCAAATTAGCGTAAAATTTCCTGTTCAGTTTGAAATGCAATTCTTGTACAATTTCTAATCACATTCAAATTAAATGATACATTTCCAGGAAGCATACCAGGACATAAAACAATAAATTTCACAGAACACATTAATCAACCTAAATAACTAGACACGTTTCGGTAATGAATGGCTTTGTAATATGTTATAACTAGCGCCATTCTATATTAATATACAACCTATCGATAGATATATAAAAACATGAAACAGCTATAGGGGCAAAGTTCCATCCCTCATCAACAGTTTGATGGAAAAAAAATGATGAATCACATTGCGGACCAAAAAAACCGAACATTTTGGGATAGAAAAATTTGATGAATCAGATCAGGGCCGAAAAAACAGACATTTTGGGATTCCAACGCTAAAAAATCTCAAACCTTTTGATACTCAATGAAGTACTATAGTAGAGAAATCCTAGCATCAAAATGATTATCTCTTCCCTGTTTTCTTTAAAGGTCAGTGGTTTATTTCTCACGATCTGATCTTTTTATCGTTGCATCTAATGCAAAGCCGACATCCATTAGACTTACCACATTTCCAGTCTTTGCGCTTCATATCTTCATGTCGGAAGACGAAGTGAGTTTGATTGTTTGGATAATCAGCATCTGCATGTATGTAATAAACATTGTTTCCATCGTCAATGTAACCACTGAAAAATTGTAAATATAATGACAATTGAATTTAGTTCTCAAACTCTCAGAATAAATCTAAATTTGTTATTCTTGATTTCAAGTGTATTAAACACTGCTTTTTTATAAACACTGCTCTTAAAACATATACAGTCAAACCCCGCTATTACGATTCGGCTTTGAGCGACAACGATGAATTTTCAAGACCCTGGCTCATTTCACACTTTGGTTATAACAAAACCCAACACATTATTTAGACGAGTTACCAACGCGAGTACCATACGTGACCAACTCGTTCTACTGAGCGAGTTGGTTTGCGTTGGTACGAGTACAAAATGGCGAACTATTACAAACCAAGTAGGGGTCATTCATTTATTACGTACGCAGCGTGAAGGTAGGACTAATTCATAAAAGTGTGACAGATTCGTACAGTAG
>JAYMFW010085653.1:0-10397 GCA_036785005.1 Tubulanus punctatus | reverse complement strand
AACGGATGGACGGACGACGACAGAAAGTCCCCCTAACCCATCAGCTCCGCTGACCTTCGGTCACAGCGGAGCTAAAAGCTGATGAAATTTCCAGATTTATTTTTTTTCTATTTTCTAAAAAAATACGTCGGTGGATCCATAAAACAAATAATAAAAAAGTCTGGCCTAACAGCTCTGAAATAAACATTTAATTTGTAAGAAAATACCAATCGAGCTTTTAAGATATAAACATACTCATTTCCGTCCATGATATAAAGTGGTTTAGCCAATTCTGCCGGTAAAGAACTGAACCCATTTCCAGTGAGGTGTAAAACTTTCAATATGGGTAAAACTCCTAAAGGCAGGATGTCTTCTTTTGATAAATTGTTGTACGATAAATCCAGAATCTGTGACGAGAAGAAAAAGATTGATAATGATAAAGATGAACAAGTAAAATGATATTCGGATTTTAGACAAACGCAGTCATGCCATCTGAGAAATTACAGTAGAGTACGCATAAGTCGGATCTGTAGGAGTCGGATTTACACTTAAGTCGGACAAGAATCTAAGTCCCAATTGTATTTTGTATTGCAAAAATCAATGTGTTAGTCAGAATTCTCATAAGTCGGACAAAATTCAAAGGTCCCAAGTGATCCGACTTATGCGTACTTTACTGTATATATAAAATTTGAGAATTATATCTTCGGTAGAGAGTTGAGATAGTTGAATAACTATAAAAATGCAAACAATGAAAATGATCTCATTTCGAAATGAGATCATTTTTATCGTTTGCATTTTTATGGTAATTCAAAATTTGAGAAGCATGATTTCTATTCAATAGTCACTTTCCAACAGAGGGCTTCTTGTACTAGTGGCTCTATTGAAGTCAGTCTTAAATGAAAATGTGGCCACTCCCATTGAAGAGTAAAATAAAATCATTGAGTCTTAATCAAACTCACCTCTAAATGTTGAAAATCTGTCAGCTGTAGTTTGATTCCACGCAGACCATTTAATGGCATCTCGAGTTCACGAATTATTGGAAATCCTTGAAACGCCTCTAAAATGATCGATTTTGTAGAGAATTAGTATGAAAAATTAGTACGAGTCATTTCCTCAAACAGGAATTGTGCTAGGAGAAGGGAATGAATTAATTATCATTAATATCTTATTCAATGAATTTAATAATACTGTTCTTCTATGGAAATAATCAACATTCTATTTTCAACATTCAACATTCTGTGAAAATTGCCCCAGATGTCGGAAATCGCTTCAAACTTTCAAAATTATACACTTATAAAAGATACACTTATAAAACTTGAATCTTGCGCCCCCCCTTTTCAAAAATCCCGTCCCTGAAACCCCAAGGGTAGCAGCTATTTTTCATCCCTAGGTCACCTGGATAAGACAAGAATTTAGAGGAATGATGTAACATAACCTTATCATTCACAAAGGAGAGCCCCAGAAAGAAAATCTGCATTACTGATGCCGATCACAGGGTTCGAACCTGCAATCGTCCCTGTGGCTAAGGTATCACTACGTCTTAGTCTACTCGACCCACGGCCCAACTTTATAAATAATGTCTTACCGAGAGGGAGGAAATTTTCTGCAGCGTTTACATAGGCGACATTATCGAACAATGCGAGATCTTCTTCTTTATATTCGCTTAATTCTTTACCGACGATATTTACAGAACACAAATCCGATGGGTCCTGAATGCATGTGTGTTTCATCTAAAAATTGAACAAGGGGATTATTTTTTTATTATGTATTGCAGGGAGGGAGGGGTCTGGAAATTTAAAGATGATAGATATTATTAATGTGTACAAGGTTCAGGGAAATGCCATACTTTAGTGTACACGTATCTATAAAATTATGTGGTCCTAAAGTATAAATGACAATATAAAAAACATGCAAGTAGCGTCTTAACATATTTTGGTGTCTAAACATATGGTGCAACATATTTTGGATTAGAAAGTGATTCAAACATTTAAGAATTTAGCATTGCCACTTTAATATCAAGCAAAACTTTCAGAGGAGTGTAGGTAAAATAGTGGCCATATGCAGCATAGGATCTTTTATTTCAAAAATTAATCTCAAGTTAGTGTTGACAACAGCTGCTGTTTGAACTAACCAGAAAGAACCCATCAAGAATATTTGTTTCTTCGGCTTCTTCTTCATCTTCCTCTTCGGGATGTTTCTCTTTACGTTCGGTGCGTTTTCGTTCCTCCTTTATTTGTGAATAAGTTTTCGCTGGTTTTGTACAAAGAACAGCTTTAAATCGACGCCTCTGTTCAGCTCTCTGTTCTACTAACCACGCACCTTCACCTGTCAATGATAAAACAATCGTGTCATGAAATTGCAATCAGGATTTTTGAAAAATAGCCGTTATATCTTTTAACGAACAAATGATTTCCGCAAGGATCAATTATTGGGGTTCACCAACCTTAGAGTCTGTATACCACAGACACTTAGACACGAAAGGCTTTTTAGCACTAAATTTAAATTTCGTCACTTTATACTGTCATAACTCAGCTTTCAATGAACAGATTTTCAAAAATAAACTAGTGCTAATCTTCGCTCGCATCCCTCCCACATCCCCAAATTCACACGGTGCTTAACCCCAAAAAAAGAGGAAAATTTTACTTTTTTCAATTAGTAGGCCTATTTCACCTAATTTGGCTTCACCAAATATCTTGACAACTGATTTAATCTTAAAACATATAATTAACGAATCACCTTCTTCATTTTGTTTAAGGATTGTTCGAACTGGAAAGCAATTAATCGCGAAAGTTGCAGAACCATCGTCGAATTTTATTCCTGCGATAGGTTCCGCCATTTTGTAAACGTTGCCATAGTAACTCGACATCGGATCAAAATGTCTCTACCATTTAATAATTATCTACTGTTAATCCAAATACAGAATTCATTGCGGGAAAAATCTTGCTTAATTCATGTAGCTACCAAATTTGAAATTTCCATGTGAATTATTTAAGAAAAAATAAAGTTGTAAATTGGTCGGCATGGATTGTGTTTTATTGTTTAGGTTGGTTATTAGTAACTTCCAGGTGGCAGCAGCGGCTTGACTAAAAAGTTGAATTGAACTTGATGCAATGCATTTTATTGAAATAAATCATAATGACAAAAAATATGACCACACGCAGCAAAAAAGCTTTATCGAACAGTGAGATAATCGATGAAGCAAAGAAACGCATCATTGAATCTGCCATAGACTTTAGAAACCCACCGAAATTGAGGTAAGATTTTGAAAAGTAAATTCAATCAAAATTTATTCATTGAAAATTGAGAAACTGTATTTCATTTTTAACCCACTTTTGGGACATTAGTCCCAGCGGGTTATTGCGTTCGGTTTTCATCCGTCGACGTCGTCCTTCCGTCTGTCTATCCGATTCGTCCGTACCGTAGACGGAAATCAGTTTTTTTGGGAAGTTTTCGTCATGCATTGATTGACCTACAGTACAATCTTGATATTTTATTATGTAGATCCAATTTCCTAAAATTGGCTATTTTGACCAGGTTTTCAAGTTTTTTGAGGAAGTTTTTTATGCATTGAGCTACAGTCATAATATATAGTATGTATGTAGGTCCATCTACATATGGGCTATCAGCACACCATGAATTGGGCCCCCAGATCGATATTGCCCTGGTGGCGCCCTCTTCAATTCCCACTTATTGTCTATTTTAACCAGTTTTTCAAGTATTTTGTGGAAGTCTTCAATTATATCATGCTTCGAGATATTATCCTGATATTCTGTATGTAGGTCCATCTACCCAAGGGCTATTAGCACTCCAAGAATTGGGTTGCCCAGACCGATGATGTCCTGGTGGCGCCCTCTACAATTCGCTCAAACTGCCTATTTTGACCAGTTTTTCAAGTTTTATGAGGAAGTTTTAGTCATGTATTGAGCTTTTGTCATAATATTTGGTATGTAGGTCTATCTACCCAAGGGCTATGAACAACCCAAGAATTGGGTCCCCTAGATCGATAATCCCCTGGTGGCGCCCTCTTCAATTTGCTCAAATTGCCTATTTTGACCAGTTTTTCAAGTTTTTTTTAGGAAGTTTGAGTCATGCATTGGGCTATTGTCCTGATATTTGATATGTAGGCCCATCTAAGCAAGGGTTATCAGCAAGCACTCCAAGAATCGGGTCCCCTAAAATTAAGTCAGTCAATGTTCAGATTACCAAATTTACTATTTTCACCAGTAACAGGATTGTATAAACTGCCATTAATCATATTTATTTTCAGTCACAGAAAATGGCGCTCAGTGTTGAAGAGAGAAAGGCGAAGAAAACGTCGAAAAAAGGCGGCAAAATTACGAGATTCACTGGGTAATCATCTGAATATTCTCCCATAGTTTACTCTCCGTGACTGTGGTAGTAAAAGTTTTACTTTGACTGTATGTTGTAGTAATGTCACGATCATGAAAAGGTTTTTGTTAATATGAAAATTTTTATTATAAAAAGACATAGATAACATACAAAATAAGGTTGCCATCATGAAAAAGGTCAGCTATTATGACATAAGCAGTTATGAACTGTATAAAAGTTCCCATCTCAAAACATAATTTTGGATTTTTCAACCAAACTCAACAATTCTAGACTGCAGCAATGAGATAACAATGTAAGTGTCAGTTGTTTGTAGTTAAGTAGTTTCATTCTGTGATTGTAGAGATGGAATCAGATCCTAATGTTTTGTATTATGAGAACTTGATCGAACAACGAGAAGTCGATGAAGATATAAAACGACAACGGTTGAGGTAATTAGATTAAAGAACTATCAGCTCAAATCTGACCTTGCTAGAGCAGTATCTGTAGTTAGTACACCTCAGTAAATAAAATACAATCATCTTTCAACATTGTAGCCCTTGTTGGACTTAGCATAGCCCATCTGTTAGATAGGTATAAATAAAAGGGGTTAATTGATAAATTTTGAGGTTGCTGGGTATTGAAGTTATATAGTCTTTTCATGAAATTTGATTGAGGTAGGCGGGGTCGACGTATCATTTTCAAAATCATCAAAACCTTCGTAGAATCATTAAGTCATTCAAAGATAAAAATTGGAACATTTCTTATATGGATGATTGGATTTTATTTTCCTCACTTACCGGTAAGTCACCCTTTCGCTCCTGGGGTATTTTTCCTTGCTGTCCTGGAGGCAATATTAAGGAAATTCGACTCCCAAATATAAGCTGCCTATGTGAACATACTTTAGGCTGCCATATTTGCCGCTAACACTGTAACCCAGGTCAGTGTTACCGTACATCTCGGACGATCGTTATACGGTTTATTAGACCGTACACGAAAATAGGTTAACAAATATTTCAAATAATGGGCTTAATAAAAGGTAGTATTTTGATGATGGTGTTTATGGAGAAGGGCGATGAACACAGCAATAAATAGTGCTGTGGCCTGCGATGGTGTCCTGCAAAGATTATCCAACTTAGGCAACTTTTACTGGTATTAATGAGGCATAGATGTTGTTTTCTTGTACTACATGCATTCCTACTATTATAACTAATATGGGCCTTGAATTTGTTACAGTAAATTTGAAAACGAACAGTGGTTATTGAGAGAGAAGTTGGCGTCTATTGAATGGAAACGTAAGAAACAACGGGAAGAGATTGAACGAAAAAATCGTGAACAACAAGAGGTAAGTTCATTTTGCTGCTAACAGGGGCAGGACAAATAAAAGATAGTCAGTGACTCTTAATTTTTAACAAAAAGCTCAAATTTTAGAAACAATGACAGCTGAAATCTCGGACCACGCATACGGGGACACTAGTAATAAGAAATTTTTGAAATGAGATTGCATTATTCTAATATGAAAAGTTAATTTTTTGAAGAATTCATCAGCTATTCACTTTCTAAAAAATGGAAAAAATTAAAGAAAATTGTGGCCTTCTCGTATTTTGTAGCGTTTGATTAAAGAAGAATGGGAAAAACAACAAAAACTGGAAAAAGAGGAAAAAGAGAGAAAAGAAAAAGAAGATAAAGAAATAAAAGAGAAACAGGTGACAACAAGACACAAAAGATATCCATTACAAATGTTGACGTTGAAACATATTTTTAGTAAAATGATTTGTTTTAAAATGTTTTTATGAACAACAATTCTATGATTCCTTAACTTTGCGCACATATGCTGGTTAATTGTTGAGTAATGGCTCTGGGTACCAAAACTGTATCTTTTATATTATACAATTTAATTCATTGTATTGAACATTATGTAATTGATTGTAAGCTGTGATGGTGAGGGATTTCAGGATTACATCCCTGGGCGTTGCCAGAACATCTCAGGTGGTTCAAATTTGAGATAAAGATTACAACTCCATCAGGACGTAAGGTCCAAGGCTTGATGCGGGTATCGTGGTCTTTCGCCAAAAATGATATTGAAAATGAGGAACTATTTGGAGCGTTTTACTATCTTCAGAATTGGAGAATAGGGAGATGTTCACTCTTCAAATTTTCACCTATTTTGAAAACAAGATGACAAAGGGTTCCTTCGTACCTCGAATCCCTCCTGGCGCCACCTATGATACAAAGAAATGTTTTAGATTCAACAAACCATGATTTATGACCTGAATGTGAAAATTCATCTCGTTTTTTGTACTGATTACAGCAAACTATATAAAGGGGGCCAGTTTCACAAAGCTATTTATGATCAACTTCCATTGTTGATGTTATTGAAAATGAAGAGAGGTTGCCAAATAGCAGTTACTAAAAATTTTTCGAGACAGTTTCGTTGTAACGAGGTTTCACTGTACGATCATAAAATCAACAAGATTTATCCAAAATAATGTTCAATTTTCGAATATTTTTTCACTTAACTCTGATGTTTTTTGTCAAGTATTATATTCTCAGATGGCTATACTCTCTCTGTGTGTGTATTTGATACTGTAGGAAGCATTACTCAAGGAAGCTACGAAAAATGCTAAAAAGGTACGATATATAAATGTATGATTAAACATGAAATGTCCGGAAATACTTGTTCAGTGCTTCATTTAGGATTAAAGAGGGGGCAGTGTTCTCATTTCTTAAAATGGGCTCCAAAATCACGAGAGTTCAGAAATAAGACATGAGCGTTGTATAAAACAAATGTTTCAGAGGACAGAGGCGGGCTCTGAAATTTATTGTGGAAGTATTGTTAATTGAGTTTTGCAGGAGATATATAGAATCTGCCCAGAGTGCTATGTGAGAACAAAATTTTCTGTGAAGCCTCGTGCAGGAGAAAACCTGAAACAAGTCACAGAAAATCTAGCACGAATGGAAGATTTTATATCTTCTCGACGTTATAATTTGACATTTTTACTATGATTATATCGATTTAAACCAGCGCAGTGGGTGGACACATATTTTCGCAATGGATTTCTCCCACTACAAGTGCTATAATTGAAGGAGACAGAATATTGTACTAAACTTTACTACTGTAATAATATATATCACTATTTAATAGGAAGATGATGGAACAGGAAGCTGGCACAATCCTCTCGCTCCCGTTACTTATGACAAAGATGTCGTTCAGTGTCCGTTCTTTTTGAAAACTGGAGCTTGTCGTTTCAAACATCAGTAAGATACTATTATTCTTTGATTATAATATCTGGTGAATTAAGATTCTCCTAAACCCTTTTGAGACTGAGGCTTTTGACCTGAAGCCAATTTTGCTCAGAGGCTCCTGGAGGTTTTCTCTTATCGTATAAGCAAAATTATATAAATCCTCATTACTGGTATGGTTTTTTTTGCGATTTTTACTGCCTAAATAGTATGTTCACTTAGAAGAGAAAAATAAGCCCACAAGTCATTAGGTATCCGGGATACTTCATGCAATTGTCAGGATCATTATGCTATGCGTTAGCCCATATTTCATATGTCTCAAAAGGTTAATTAGTGACTAAATGGCTTTCAAGGGTCTGTATAGCTACCCCTTACCAAAAATACATAGATGAATGGAATACAAACCTCTTTATGAAGTTGTTGAAAATATTGAAAGATGTGTGACCTACATTCTCTTCCACTGCATAAAAGAAACAGACTTTCTTGAAATTAAAAAATTATTAAAGAAGTGCATAAGTTTTTTCACCCCTCATTAAGTTTATTTGATTAATTATTCGCACAATTGTCATTTATTTAAGACTCTAACATTGTGACTGATGATATTGTTTCTATGTTTGCAGTTGTTCACGCGCTCACATCACACCTGAAGACAGTTGTACAATATTGTTCCCGCACATGTATACTCATTTTAGTTTGGATCAAGCTTTAAGAGATGAATATGATACGGGTAAGCTTTATTTTATGACTACAGTAGACTCTCCCTGATTTGATGCCTGCCAATAAGGTCACTAAACTGATCATATCGGTAATATTTCAAAATAATCAGTGGTCAGTCCCTCTATTTTCATAATCCTTAATGGTATCCTCTTAGATCAGTCTTGTCCCATGCAGGGTGGCTGCTGACATGGAAAACAGGGAATCTTCTTGGGAATCTTGCAAAAAAAGCTAAAAATCAGGGAAAAGTCGGGAGAATTTGTTGAGATAGATTAAATTATCAAACAGTTTTCTTCTATGTCTTTCGACATGAAGTCAGGCAAAACAACTTACTTGTCAGGGAATAGTCAGGGGGGAAAGGTAATCAAATAAAAGAGGCCACCCTGTCATACCTACTCATTCGGGTGGATTCTACTGTATTATTCCATTATTCTAGTATCTATCAATAATTGGTAAAATAATTCATTTTATGAGCTATTGACTTTTTTGCAGATATAGATTTAGAATATGAAGATAGCGAAACGTATCGGCATTTTCATGATTTCTATAAGGACGTCCTACCAGAGATACGTAAACACGGTCGTGTATTACAGTTTAAAGTCTGTCGTAATTATGAGTCTCATCTGCGTGGTAACGTCTACGTTCAGATGTCAAAGTAAGAGATGTTGTTATTTCTATATTTCTTCTATTTTGAATCCAGTTTTAGTCCACAGTTTAATCCTGATGAGACTTCTGTCCCATAGTCATCGAAAAACCTGGAAAGTCAGAAAGTTTAGATTTATTCCTTGAATAATGTCAGAAATATATCAGAGAATTTCAACAGTTTCTTTCTGAAGTCATTGAACATCAGGGAATTTCATCTAAAATCAGTCACCAATAAAATTCTATATGAATGTTTTCTGAATACCAAATTGACGATGATAGTGCAGAAAACCAGGGGATAGTTGTTCAAAATTTGTTTAGTGTTAAATACCATGGTGACAATTGAATTTCCATTGTCTCTATGGTTTATCCATTGTTTAGGCACTGAACAATTTTTGAGCAACTAGCCTTAGTTTTCCCTGGATATTCAGGGAAAACTTCCAAGTTGGGGAAAAATCCTGGAAAATTCATGAAATAGGTCATATGACGAGTGCTGGATTTGCTGGATAGAGGAACCCGGGTGCAAGTCTGGATCGCCAGACGGAGGTCAGGAGAATGGAAACAACATTTAATGCAGGGACCGTGGAGCAGGGGGGCCTGCTCCGCGGCCCCACTTTTCAGAGACCTAAAATAATATCTATAGAAATTAATTTGTTATCGAAAATAAGTCTAGGCCAATCCCAAGATATAGTGGTCAAAATCCGAGATTTTTGTAATTTGGGGGCTGACTTGAATCTTTTTAAAATTGGTTTGAAATTTCGAACATTTGTCGGTTAGCATGTTTAAAGAACTGTCCCCTGTAATGTGTTGGAATGTGTGTCCACAACTCCTTTTTGACTGTTTCAGCCACTTTATGCATCAATTCACTGAACTTTCATTGTATTACCATAGAACAGATGTATTTAATGTACTTTCGTGTATTTTCTTGTCAGTATTCTTATTTATTCTGTTTTTAGTCAAGTTGAAACCATGAAGGTATTCGCTACGTTCAATGGTCGTTGGTATGGAGGACGTCAGATCAGTTGTCAGCTGTGTCCTGTGACTAACTGGAAATCTGCTATTTGTGGTATGTCTCAATTATACTAGTTGTATTAATGACTATAATATCTTACATTTGATGCCAATAACTCTATTTATGGATCGTTCAAATATAACATATGCATTAAATTCTAATTTGAATAACCCCGTGTTCGCATGGCCCCTCAAATTTTGGATCTGAGGTGTTGTAGGAACCCTGTACCCTATTCCCCGTAAGACACCAAGTCAGCCTTTTTAACCTGGTTTTTAAGCATTATAAAACCGCCTGCCTATGGTCCCACATCCCTCACTGGGTTTTGAAATGAAAAAGAGAATGAACCGAGAAATCTGGCTTGTGTCAAACTAAAAGTTTTTTTGTGTAAACACTTTATCTGTGTCGGTAGAATAAGGGTCAAAATAACAATTTTGAATTTGAGATATTCCATCAGGTGAAAATGATGACAGTTAGTTTACTG
>JAYMFW010085208.1:0-10404 GCA_036785005.1 Tubulanus punctatus | reverse complement strand
TCATGACCTATTGACCTACTTATTCATTTTTGCCCTTATCATGATCAAACTTCATAGTTAGGTTCCTTGTGTGGTCTGAATTATGTTGACCCGCTTCTTGACCTAGATAACATCTTGCAGAAAACTCGTTATCGCTGCTTTGCAGCTATATTTACTTTTATTCTTTGAAAAACACTTCTTTTTTCAAGTAACACCATACAATAAGGAATTTATCTTTAAATTTATTATAGTAACGGTAAAAGTTGGTTTTTCAGATTGTGAGGTAAGAGTGAAAATGGAAAAAAACATAATATGTACGTTTATGTAAGAATAGCATTTTTATTTTAAAAAATTCTAATATTTGCGGATTCTGTTATAGAATTCGTAAATATTGCGGTTTCTAAAATGGAAATGCTATTCTTAAATATTTGTTTTTCATTTTTGCTCATACCCCATACTTGCGATCGGAAATCCCAACTTTCCTATTACTAGCCACTAATGGAATACAGTGTTTGAGTCTATTTAGAATTCCGATTCCCCTTGCTAAATTCATATAGTTTTATTAAGAATACGATCTTTCTAGGTGAGTCTAACACTACTCCTAGGAATTTGATTCTTTCTACACGTTTAAGATAATGGCCATTAAGATACAGATTTATTTGGGTTTGACATTTATAGCTCAAAACAATGAACATTGATTATTGTGATCTCTATTCATCTGTTACGATGGCCGGAAATGACGATGACGTAACATATTCAGTTTAGACTGAGGTGTCCACTCGATCGAGTAGGCACAGTATCTTATCATATGACTGTTGAATGTCTAATTGATTACAAAAAATACTTATTTCCTTTTAACGAAAATATCTTTAAAAATACATACCTGCCTGGTTTTGCAAAAGTAATTTCCAAAACAGTAGGCCTGCCTTGTCACTTATGAGACTACGATATTTGAGAGACAATTAAGGCATCTTTTTTGTACCCATAAACTTTTCATTTACACGTCTCACTGAATAGTTGCGAAATGCACGTGTCCCGTGATGACTCATTCCAAAACACGGCTTTTGGAAAGTTTGTATTGAATATTCTCATATTACGATCAGGCCATTTTTAATTCCGTGAATTACGGGGGCCGCCCTCTCCGAATTTCCGAATTTGTCAAATAAAAATAAAACTTTCTTTTTTTTTTCGTCGTCCGCCGTTTTAAAGTGACAATCTGCCAAGGACGCTCTATAAAGTAGAATTTTCTTCTGAATAAAAAAGTCATTGAAATATTACAAATTACGAAAATACATCGTTTTTTACAACGAACGATCATGATTTTTTTCACCGGTCTCATTCGGCTCGATAATTCAAATTCAGAATAACTTAGATGAATAATAATTCTCGCAGTGGAAACTTCTAAGCAAAGTAATAATTTTATATTATTTTTACTTTTTATTTGCTCCTCCTTCATAGAAATCAAGAAATCAGTAGATTTATTTTCATTTTTATTCCCCCTTCCCCTGTTATAACTCTTTTTCTACAGCAGAAATATTTTTATTTTATTTTTTTATTCCCCCCTCCTCCCAAGTCATAGATATTTTTCTCCCGTAATCGAAGCAATTAAAAAAGGCCTTATCTTAGTACGACTCACGTAGCGTATGCGGTGACTACGCCTACAATTAATCAATTTTTGACCACCGCACATTTCAAGCATGTTTTAGAGGCATGTCTGAAACAATGGTATAAAAAATCGTTAGAGAATATTGTCTAACCACCGCACATGCGGTTGACGTGGTGTCCTGGATAGATTTATTTATTTATCATTTCTGTCCCGTTTATTTACTTAATCATTAATTGATTTAACAATTTTATAAATGAGGCACTAGGAGACCAGCGCCGAATGTGCGATGTCCCTTGAGGGGGTTTAGGGCCCAAAATAATTTTCGAAAATTGAAAATCTTAGATGCATTCTCGCGCGAAGTTGAGAACTGACAATTGAGGGGTTTGTGCACATCTTGTGGGTCGTTCGATCTCCGGAAATATCATCCAGTATTTCACGGGCACCCAATTATTCAGGTTCGAGTACCAGGTCACGATGAATATATTGGCATCAAATCTTATGTACCCTTTTTTGAGCAGAACTCAAATTCGGAAAGGGGGTGCTACCTTAGTGACACCTCTCCTGGTAGTCCTTGCGAATGTAAAATATATTCGCCCTTTTACACTTCAATTGAATACATAATTCAGGAGCTACCTGATATAATGAATGAATGTCAAGTCAATGTTATTTCTAATTGCCGTCCCGTATTTTGCCTTTTTCCTCTAGGCGAAGTTCGTTGTCGGACCAGTCGTCACTAACGAGACATATTTTCAAATTCGAACACAAATACCTGCCAATTTCGACGAAAACTATTTTCAAAATCGGATGATCAAAAATTTAGTACAGACACTGCCTTTACGATAAAAAGCGGAAAACAGAATTAACGACAATTCCCTATGAATACCAGTCGTCTGTAAACCGATCGAACCCATTGAAAATCGAGCAATCGTAAATTTCCCACGTTGGAACTCACGAGCAAAACCTGTTTGATACCGAAATACCGAAGACCATGAAGTCGACAATAAACATTTTCGTTGTGGTAAGTCTAAGATTCATAAATTTTTTAGAAATATCTAAAATTAAGCTTCGAATATAAAGGAATGAGAACTTTTGATGATTGGAAACGATACAGGAATTTACTGTAGTAGGTTTAATCAAGAATAGATCAAAATTGAATTAATTCTCGAGACAAATTGAGTCTTCCTTTTTCAATATTCTAAATCGTTAATACTATTCTAGAGCATTTGCGGGATTGCTGCCCTACTTCACTGCAAATCGGCTTGTTGGCACGTCACGTTGAAATCGCGTCCCAATATTTCTTCACAGTGCCTCCATTAGAAATGCAAATCGCGGCATATGAAACGCGGCGACATTTTTAAAATTAATTTCCACTGATTTTAACTATGGAGTAATTTACCCTCATTTCTTTGATAATCCGTTTAGAAGGCTGATTTTACCATCCAGTGATGCAGAATCTCTTCGTTGTCATTTACGAATAGATGTAGTTTATTCTTGGAATTAGATAGATTAATTCTACAATGATAATAAATATCGGTACAGTAAAAATTTGAAGTGCATACAATAAACTTAATCGGATTTGTATTGTCGTCATTTCACAAATAGTATTCATCATTTTTCTTCATCTGATCAGTGGCTTCAGGGCTCTCAATCCAATATGGCGACAACCGGCTAAATCTTTCCAAGATTCTCTTAAAATATCGTTTTATTTCCGTAAGTCGGTCTTCGTGACAACATAACTTTCCAAATCTTTGAGGTAACTATTTTATTTATTTTTAAGTTCTTTTAGAAGTTTTACAACAGAAGAAAAAGTAATACAGGGTCTTTTATTTTCCAACCGCGAATTTAACCTTCCCACCCCTAACGTAGATTTTCAGACTCCTTATACCAAATAGCTTAATCTACGATTGGTAACTAATTACCAACGACAACGCCACAACGTGCAGAAATCTTTCATAAAAAAAAACGTTTATCAAAACCAACAGTACCCGATCCAGTGAGTTTTTATTACATGATTACTGGAATTTGAATAGTCACTGTGTTTCATGACGCGATTTTGCATTTTTAATGGGAGGTCCCGTGAAGAACTTTTGCGACGGGATTTTTCAACGCGACGTGCCAACGCACCGCGTCTAAATGCAACAACCCCTGCAAATCTGTTATTTGGAAATGGAAAATGATGTCAGCGATTGAATGATTACAGAGCAAATTAATTTACAATAATTTGAGTCGATATATTCTCATTATAAAAATGTTATTCTAATCTGCTAAGGGCCGTTCATTTGGTACGTACATGCAGATTTGTACTATAATATAAACTTAAAGTATAGGAAGAAATGGCCAATTTTTTGTACCGTTGAGGGAGTATTGAAATTGTACGCGTACAAACGAAATGAACAGTGATTTTCGAGATTAAGTCTGATCAAAATGTCATGTCACTTTAAAAATATTTTTAGGGGGCATTGTTTTTGGCGGCGCTGACTGATGGCCAAAGACGACGTGGCGGGGGAATCAGGGATCTAGTGAAAAAACAACTGAATAGAGTTAAACGCCATGACAATTTCATAAACAGGTCAGTATTGAAAGATTACTACATACATTCGATACTATTGTAAATAAGACACAGGACGAGCCTAGTGGCAGAAGGTCCTGTGCCCTTAAAAATGATAATAATGAAAAATATAGCTGCAAAGCAGCGATGACGAGTTGTTGTCAAGTGCAGCTTAGGTAACGAAAGTAGGTCAACACTATACCGTTCATTTACTGACCACATAAGGATTGTATATATGAAGTTTGATCATGATTGGGCCATGAATAAGTAGATCAAGAAAGTAGGTTAACACTATACCGGTCATCTACTGACCACATAAGGATTCTATATATGAACTTTGATCATGATTGGGCCATAAATGAATAAGTAGGTCAATAGGTCACGAAAGTAGGTCAACATGACACTGGTCAATTTCTCACCACACAAGAAACCTATATATGAAGTTTGATCACAATTGGTTCATAAATAAGAAAGTAGGTCAATACCGCCATATTTGGTAAAATATGTAGGTCAGTGGCAACATTGTTGTATAAGATTTGTTTCTACTAAGTCTCACCAAAATACGTTCATTAATTTTTGAGATACAACCAAAACATCATACAGAGCGTTATATCGGGGTCGAGATTGAGTTTTTATAAAGATAACCCAAACTCTAACCCCAACCCTAAGTATAATTCAACCTGTTTATAAAATCGGCACACGACACAGTCTTACTATAATTGAATCATCACTAGCTTTTAACTGAATGACAATTTGGCAGATTCTGTATCTATTTTTTTAAGAATATAACTTGCATGTTTCATTTTGCTGTGGCAACTCTGGCAATTTGAATTTTACACAATATTAATTTACACCCCGGTTGAATTGAAATAAGAAATATAGGCCTTTACACTAAAACTTTCACTTATATGAAGGTCTAGGCCTCAGCTCTGTAATAACCAAATATGAATGTACGTCTTCTCCTCGCGAGATCAGCTGCAGTGTCAATTAACAAAGTACGCTAATTCTTCCTCGAGAGCATAGGACTTTTAGTCCTCTAGTTGGTGATGAAGATAATCATTTTAAAATGTAGTATCAGTTCTGAGTCAAAAATATTTTTCTTACCTGTGCGGTATTTGTACATGAAAACATTTGTATTTTTGAGGGTACATGGTAAAAATCCCCACAGTAAATATCCCCACAGTAAAAATCCCCACACTAAAAATCCTAACATCAATTTATTTGACCTAGTTATGGAAAGTAGGTAAAAATTCCCACATAAAAAAAATGTCAAGTCAAATTTACATTAACATTCCAGTGTTAATAGTTCTGTTCATTTTTGAAGGTTTCGAAAATCTGAAAAGAGTAAGTGTCTCAAGCCAATAGAGTACTATTAATATTTATAAAAAACACCTTTATTTAGAAACTATTTTCATCAATATTCAACATCAAACAGATTAACACTGTTTGGTAAATGGGTACATAAACGAGGATGCAAAGTTCAGAGTTACTCTGTCATGTTATTGTAAATTAATTTACTAGTATAATAATTATTACTTGTGAGTTTTTTTTTACTGTGGGGATTTTTTCCTGCGTTCCTAAAGTGGGGATATTTACTGTGAGGATTTTTACTGTGGGTATTTTTACCTACATTCATTTTTGAGACAGTCCCTTCGTCAAATTAAAAGATTCGTGTCCACAAGAAATGGCAGGATCAATTGAATTGAAAATTTTCTGAGATGTGTGCTTTTTCAGCCTATTTGAAAAGATTAAGGCGTGTAAACTCGAATTGGAGACCGATGACCCAGACGACAGCAATCAAGATAATGACGTCACTGTTGGCCCCTGTAAGTCGATTGGGTTCGAATCCCGAAACTTTTACATAAATTAGATATCATCAAGGCCTACTTATCGTTGACAACAACTATCATTTATGTGAAATCAAATGAATGTGAATATATGAATATCATTTCATGAATACCAGTTAGTGTTACTTTATGTGAATACTGTGGGTTTATTATGGCGACGTTGCGGTGTTGCCATAATAACAAAATGTCATGAACTTGTTTTAGGCCTACATTGTTTCTAGACATTGGATTATAGTCATTTCGCTTCGAGCGCTTTTACGTGTGCAAAACCTGATGTTTTGTATCAAATGTAAAACGATATTAAATTACTTTTAACAACAAACCTTGAGGTAGAAAACTGTAACGATTGAGTTTCTTTGAATATGTCTCTTATCTTAGTGGAGGAGGGACGGTAGTCTGAAGGTCCACTAGTCCGAAGGTTCACTAGTCCGATAAATGTAACGATAAATATCATAACTATAAATTATCATTGTAAGTAGCACGTGAATTCCTCAAAAGGGTGAAATTGTTTCGCGCCAAGGCCACTGGTAAGAATCAGATAGCCATAACCTTGCGCAAAATACGCTGTAGATTGTTATCACTTCTATATGCCCCCGCAAGACCAAGTTCCTGGATATGGCGCCATAGAGACTGATTGAAATGAAAATAACAGAGACCTGTCATCCAAAATACTTTACGTTTGATTGCTTACAAGACTTGCCGATAGTCGCCTATTGTTTTGTTGGTCATCAACGCCGTTATAAATGCAATACACGTCTCCAAAATAATCTCCTTGTATGCAAAAGTTTGGTTGTAAGGCCTCGGGCACGCCGTGGTGTCCATGTACAGTAGGTCACATTCGGCAATTTAACGGATATTGCGATTCGTACCAAAGATGGCTATACCCCAGTCGTCGTTTTGACGGAGAAAAACCCTGTTTCCGCACCACGTTTCTCGCCATGTTCCGACAAATTGAACCACTGCCACATCCACAGGAATTTCTGGTAAACTCTATTTTTTTTGTTCGCGACATTTGAGACCGGATAGCAATGAAATCAGGCAAATCGGGTGGCCTATCGCCCCTCCATGTCGTTCGAGTGCTAGATGTGCAGCAGCTATTTTTTCATCATATAACCATTTGATTGGTTTTATCGGGTTATCTCGTATCTTTTGTTTCACATCGTTAAGGAATCTGTCTCTCTCGATCACTTCAGTATCGTGATCATGATTGTGATTAATGTTCTCAGTCCCAATGAGTCGTATTTCTGCACGCTCGTCATCAATGTCTATGAGATTCGTTTTCAAATTTGCCCTGCACATTTTTCACCAACAGCGCCAAAACATGTTGGACTTGGTCTTTTTGTTCATTTGGTATTTAGGCCTTTTTTTAAAATTAGTTGGAGCACGGATCCGCCGCCGGCATTTTCACAAAAATATGGAAAAAGAAAAAAAAAAATTTTATTTTTTTTTGCCATCGCCCGCTGGCGTCATATGTTGTGATCAACAAAACAATAAAATTTTATTTTTTTCTATCCCGCCGCCGATGATATTCGCGACCTTTGGAAAAAAATTCAAAAAATTCATTCCCAGATGAACGTAAATGAGCGTGACGGGTGTGCTCGCTTAATAGTTCAACCCCCTGTGATCAATGAAATGTATGAAGGCGACCGGAGGCATCAGCAGCGTGTTCCTCGTTGTTGTCCAAAATGGCGCCAGAGAGGTGGAAAGGTGGGTGACAAGACAACCTCTGCAATTGTCACTGCGTCATGTCAGCAGCCTATTCGCTGCTGATGAAAATATCACGAGCATTAAAGCCGGGCAGACTGAGAATCCAAGGTTTCAAATAATAGTTGGCCAATGTTCAGAGATGTCATCTTCCATACAAAATCTATGTTTATTCCCATCATTATATTGAATTCCAGCATGAGTCATTCATTATGTCATCCCGTAGGGGGACATTCTGTTTTAGTAGGCATGTGCCGTCCGCCGTCCACGAGCTTGTTAACGCGATACAGCTTGTACAATTCTCGTTCAATTTTCTCTAAACTTCGTAGGTATAGGTACAGTATGGTCTAATTAGGTCAAACCCATGTTCTTACGTAAAATAATCAAGAAATGCCAATTTCAGGTCATTGTGTGTATTACATAAATCGGTATATCAAATATTCGATGTACCAAAATACATGGTTATTTCAACATTATAATATTGTGTTTTGTCTCATTTTTTTTAGCTTTCCCCTAATTTTCTAGATTAAGTGGTCAAAAAAAAATTGGAATTTAAATTTTTTTTCAATCCCCCTTAAATTTTTGAATATTTAATCCAAAAAATTTATTTTTTGTTTTTCAACTTTTCCCCCCTGAAAGTTTAAATCTCTGATCAAAATTTTTTTTTAATATTTTTATTTTTTCCCCCTGCCCCCTAAATTTTTTAAGGAAAAATCCGTACTCCAACTGATTAAACAAAACAGGCCTTATATTCGTTGTGCAGTGAACAGGGACATGCCCTCTTCCTTTAGCACCGACGGCGATTCGAGGAGCCATGACTGAGTTGGTTCAACTCGTCCCAACTGTTACATGTGAGAACGTGCAGCACTGTATGATAGGGGAAAACCCAATACCGCGTAGGCCTGTGAGCAATACCGTGTAAGTCTTACAGGGGAAATCTATGGTCACCATGGACTCTTTCTCTGTGATTATTATACCGGTACCAAGAAGACGCACTCATTACAAAGCACATATATCCGCGCACAAATTCGAAAAAAATCATAATCGGCGCGCTGTTTTAAAGAGTTCGGTGCGCCGAAAATATTCAGTCATTTCAAATTAACAAAATATCAAATCCAAAATGCTTTGGCGCTGTTTGTGAAAAAAATGTGTTTAAATGCTTATAACATAAATTGATTAACTAATTTATTCCACACACTTATTATCCAGGAGTATCTATCTAGTGGACCATCGGGCTAGTGAACCTTCGGATTAGTGAACCCTTCCAAATCTTCGTGTATATCCATATTTATCTGAACCAAATTCAATCGGTTATTCGTCACCCTTTTGCACTGGATCACCAGACTTTCAATGAGAAATGCGCACAGTCACAAATAATTTTCGACATTTCAGAAATAGACAAAAATAGTACGGCCGAATTAAAATCCGAGTCACAGAAAATGTTCTTCTCCCCCTACCATGAGTGGAAGATTTTATTTCTCCCCCGACGTTATAATTTGACATTTTTACGATGATTTTATCGATTTGGATCAGCGCGGTGGGAGTGGTGGACACATATGTTTGCAATGGGTTTCTCCCACTACAAATGCTTTAATTGAGGGAGTAATAATCCTGGCAATCAAGTTCTTAGGTTCATCGCCGCTAATCTTTTATCGATTGAGATATTCGAAACTTTTTGGCCAATCATCAGGTGATAATAAAAAGTTGAAATTTTTTAAACTTAGAAGGTTTAGATATTGCGTTTAAGCAAAACTTCATTGACGGGTTTTTGTTTGCAAATAACCGTTGAAAATAATGAAAATTAATTCTTACACAATTATCTCACTAGAAGTGTGAGATGGACGCTGCGGAAATATTCGTCCACATCTTAAGTCGATTAGTACGCGTTCGATGTGGTTCGGCTTCATTATAATCATTTGGCTGATAGCTATAGCGCATAATATAAACAACTGTTCAATGTAAATAAAATAAATTTCACTTCATTGATTTACTCGATAACATAATATTTTGTATTACAATACTGCACTATTTCATGTTTTGTGGAGTACTACACCGCGTTATTCGGTCCCATCCGCGTAAAACTGTAGTAAAATCGATGAAATCGTAAGTTAAATGTCAAATTATGGGAGAAATAAAATCTTCAACTCATGGTAGCTGGGAACAAGATTTTCTGTGACTCGTTTCTCGGCAGAGCCTCGTGAAGGAGAATAACCCTCACTCGTCAGCAGAAAAGCTAGTTCCCAGCTACCACTCGTGGTAGATTCTATATTTCCAGACGGTCGTGTCTACATTCTTAATGACATAAGCTCTAGGATACACCTTCTATAAGATTCAAAAATACATTTCACATCGAAAATTAGTCGAGTTATTTTTGAAAGAGAAAACAGAAGGTATGACTGTCGGGTTACTTTTGAGACCTACAATATTTGAAAAACTAGGCATACTTGTGTATATGGTTATAAAAAATGTAGCAAAAGAACGAGATTACAGGTTAATAACTGCGAAACATCTTCTGCATTTTCCAATGAGAAATCAATCATATTTTAACAATTTGTTCATTCAGGTGATCAAATCGCAGCCAGTCTGAAGAAGCACTACCGCAGGAAACGCCGACTAAGCAGGCCCGTAGGCAGAATGGAAAGGGGGGGGGGGTTATTTAATAAAAGAGGGCACTTAATATTAAAGTGAAGGGCACTGTTTGGGAATTGGAATAACCAGCC
>JAYMFW010084986.1:0-10410 GCA_036785005.1 Tubulanus punctatus | reverse complement strand
GGTCTTGAGCCTCGAGGGCCTAGGCCTATTTCAATTTTAAAAGCCAGAAGGTGATTGGTACCAATGGTGGTGGAATTCTGGAAAATGGTTTGCAGAAGTGCTGAATATGAAAAAAGGGGCATCACAGAAATAAAAACTTGCAATGTGTAACACTAACAGCCAGTGGCCGTATTCCACCTAGGAAAAGAAATCACACCGGCTACACTGATTGGATTCGTTTTACAGGCAGTTTTTACTTGCCGAACACATATACATAGCATATAAATGTACTAAAATGCAAAAATACTAAATTCTAAAAAAAGACGTTCATTCAGGTAAATCATTTACCAATAAGAGCTTTAAATGATGCAGAATTAATGCGTAATGTCAAAAACCCTGGGAGTGTTAATAGGTGAAATGCCTCATAGCACCGCCTAGGATAGAAAAAACCTCACTTGCCGCAGAAAATACTATTAATGTTACATATAGTTTAATCAAATTTGTCTTTGACGATATGTTATATATTTCATTTTGATAAGTTTGCTGTAGCTCTTCCACTAATCATAGAATACGAAGCATGAAAATACAACGAATAAAAACAATAAAGTAAGTAAGTAATAAAGCAATTTGAATTGAATTGAATGACTTGCGGTGAAGGGTGAAGCAGGATTCGAACCTAACCATTCGCCGACATTTAGAAGCCGAAAATGGACGAAATTGGCATTGTCATCCCAGAAAAAGTAGAAGAAAATGCTGGCGGAGAAGGCCCTAGACCGGCTACAGGTCAGAACTACACCACCGGCTTTGATCCCCTGTCCAGTGAGGTCGATGATATGTACGTGAAATACAAGAAACTGCAGAGGCAGCTCGAATTTCTCGAGGTCCAAGAAGAGTACATAAAAGATGAGCAGAAAAACCTCAAAAAAGAGTACCTTCATGCGCAAGAAGAGGTGAAGCGAATTCAGAGCGTCCCGTTGGTCATTGGACAGTTCCTGGAGGCGGTCGATCAAAATACGGGAATAGTCGGGTCGACGACCGGATCAAATTATTACATCCGAATTCTGTCAACGATCGATCGAGAATTGCTGAAACCGAGCGCAAGCGTCGCCTTGCACAAACACAGCAACGCGCTGGTCGATGTCTTGCCCCCGGAGGCCGACAGCAGCATTACGATGCTCCAATCGGATGAGAAGCCAGATGTGATGTACTCCGACATCGGCGGAATGGACATACAGAAGCAAGAAGTCCGCGAGGCTGTCGAGCTGCCGTTGACTCACTTCGATCTGTACAGCCAGATCGGGATCGAACCCCCACGCGGCGTACTCATGTTCGGGCCGCCCGGCTGCGGTAAGACGATGTTGGCGAAGGCTGTGGCGCATCACACGACGGCGGCATTCATTCGTGTGGTCGGCTCCGAGTTCGTGCAGAAATACCTCGGCGAAGGTCCGCGTATGGTGCGTGATGTGTTCCGCCTGGCGAAAGAGAACGCACCGGCTATAATCTTCATCGATGAGATCGACGCCATTGCAACGAAACGTTTCGATGCGCAGACAGGCGCTGATCGTGAGGTGCAGCGGATCCTGCTCGAGTTGCTGAATCAGATGGACGGCTTCGACCAGACGATCAACGTCAAGGTGATCATGGCAACGAATCGCGCGGACACGCTCGACCCGGCGTTGCTGCGTCCGGGTCGCCTCGACCGTAAGATCGAATTTCCGATGCCCGATCGGCGGCAAAAGCGACTGATCTTCTCAACGATCACCAGCAAGATGAATCTGAGCGAGGAGGTAGATTTGGAGGACTACGTTGCGCGGCCAGATAAAATCAGCGGCGCCGACATTAACGCGATCGTGCAAGAGGCGGGCATGCAGGCTGTACGCGAGAATAGATACATCGTGCTGGCTAAAGACTTCGAAAAAGGTTACAAAAATAACATTAAGAAAGACGAACAAGAACACGAGTTCTATAAATAGATAGATAATTCTGATTAGCGAATTTGTATCGGTGTATTGAAATAATTGAATTTCTGTTCTCAAAATGTGTGTTGAATAAATGTTTCATTCCAAAAATGATTAAATTCTTGTCGCCTTCCGCTATTTTCGTTTGAGGGTAACTAGGTTACGTGATGATTCATTTCCAAATTTCGGATCAAAGATGTAGTCTACAGGATTGATCGAACCACTTTGGACCGGTGGAATTTATACAAATTAAATTTAGTTATCTCCTTGGATTGGAAATGACCAAAAAGGGGAATGGATATTAGTGGAAATTCAGAGGAAATCTTTGACTGAGTTTGACTGAGGACTGCTGAGTATGAAGTTGACCTTATTAGTATTGAATTATAGGATATCAGTTTATTTTTTTCTGGGATTGTTATTGTATCGTCATGAAAAAATGTATCATTTGATTGAGGTTTTGAAATACGGTATTCGAACCTAAGTGTATGTAAAATGGGGTTGTTTCCCATGCAGTAAAACCCTCCGATGAGGATGCCGCCGGTTAGAAGGTGACGTCATTTGGAGAAATCCGACCGGAGGTCAAACTGATCAAAATTTTATTTTGATTTCGATTTGATGCACAACAAAGTCTGTTAGAAGATGAATTTACTGTAAATAATGGTGCCTAAATAATTGGATAACAAGAAGGTAAACTTTATAACTTTACTTTATTTACAGCTTAAAAGTTGACATCCCCAAGTCAATTTTGACAAATCAAATAATTCAATCAAATGTCAATCAACTATATTTGACCTACCAAAACTTGCGCTTTTATTGTTCCATTAAATGAATTATAAAACATAATTGATTAAATGCTTTATTTGGTATTCTTGTACATGTTCAAGTGATTTGATACAAATGGCATTGGCATTTGGTATGTTTTTTGTCAGTTTTGGCTAGGAATTTTTAGTCTAGTAGAGCAGGCATTGCGCAATCACCCCCTCCCTTTGACAGACAGTTGCCTAGTGGGTTTTTCGTTGAATCATGGGGGTCAGGGGGCTGATGGAGATTCCTCTTTTGATATCTTTTCATTTTAACAGACTAGGTCTAGTGGGATTCCTAGCGTCCAACAAAACATTGAAGGTTCATTTTGAAAAAACTTTCTTTTGCTGCCAATTAAAAACTTTGTGTTAAGTTCAGTTTGTTTTTGAAATTGATCTTTGTAAAAGGGGTAACTAGTCCCCCATGTCATATGTCCAACTATCAAGATAGTAGAATCACTCTCTGTAAACTCTACTTAACGTTCAACAAACTGAAACATGAATTCCTGTAAGCATTCCTTATACATCCCGGAAAATTGCATCAGTTTAGGAACACCAATCATTTCTAGGATTGATTACAAATCAATTCGATAAGCCTTAGAGACCCATGTTCGCATATAGTTGAATCAAAATATTGTCCGAAAAACCCCATGTTCAAATCTAGTCAAGTATGCATGTTTCGTGTTTGTCGATGCTATTTTTCCCCCTTCGTTTTAGAGAGGTAAACATCTTCAAATTAAACTTCAATCTCTATCTAAATCTAATTAATCCATATATATCGCCTCCAATAACTTGGGTAATAAAAACTCGAAACTCAGGACATACAAATTATTCAAAAAATTAATTTACATTAGCAAAATATTTTTCATTCATGAAAAATTTCAATAAGTGTAGAATTTTCCTCGTAACTAGTGCCAAAAGATTACAAATTGAAGTTGACAGGTAATCAAAACCATTTATTGTAGCAGATTTAAGACTGTCGATAATGTGATTTTAATGTTTTTTGAGGATGAAAAACATTTTCTGCTTAATTGCCCATTCTATGATAAGGAAAGAAATCTCCGAGAATTTACTGTAAACAATATATGTCTGAAGATAATCTATTTCAATTCTTGATGTTCTATAATAATGACCATGAAATTTGTATCTTGGTTAGCAATTTCATTTATTCAATTACTGATTTAAGGAGGATTGTTTGTAGCTGCTTCCATCTATCTTTAAATACCAGCCGATATTCGTATTATGATCATGTTCCAGTCTTGATTTCTAACTGCTCTATGTTACATTTTTATATTTTGACTTTTAAAAAAAACTATTTTGTCTCACAGCAAGTCCACTGAGTCTAACCTGTCCCCGGAGCACACTCTTCAGTTCCCTCAAATTAGCTATTTCTGACCTGTTTTTGAGGTTTTTCATCTCATTTCTTTGTAACTACTCTTCTATATTTCCAACTGCATCCCTAGAGCATGAGATCCCTAGTTCATAGCCCCATCTACATGAGAGCATTAAAAAGCCGGCTCCTTGGAATCAACAGGACCCGAATTGAAAATGGCTTGCACGAGAGCTGTTGAATGGATTCCAGCTGCCGCAAACTTCACCTGTGACCTTAAATTCGGCTGTAGCACGACGACGTGACTGTGGATGTGTTATGAGTTAAGGGGTCTTGTATTTTGAGTCTATATTGTAATTAGCTGTGAGATAGTAGTAAGGAGATATTGGGTCATTTATTTAATGATAATTGAGACTTTCAGTAATGTTTTGATAACTCTGTTTCTAGATGTGTATATTGTAATGAGAAATTTTCGCCTGACAGATGTCATCTCAGTTTGGATAGTCCTGTCTGACATGTGTATTTATCAATTAGGCGCCTAGCTGAATCCTGTATATTAGTCAGAGTGTGCAAGTTACAAAAAAAGCTCAGTTACTGTGAGCGTGGGTTCGCTGAGCTGTGTTCTGAAAAAGCTAGTGTTTTTGATAAGCGGGCCAACCTGCGTGTCGTGAGCTCGAGGCTATATTATTTTGGGCAGCGCACTTAAGTTTATGTGGGCCGATCTACGTATTGGAGCTCTGTGGATTATATATATCTATGATAAATATACAAAGCAATCATCAACGGATATCAACTTTTCCTCTCGTAGCTTTCGGAGATAGCAGACTCTCAACTCATTTCAGAATTTTATTTCCGGGTTTTCGGTCAACGGAGCTGCTTTTTCGTTGAATGCGCATCGACATGAGCGACTGTGTACGAAAAGCCTGCAAACTGGTTTAAATCCCACCATTAATGATCTTTTCAATTCAATTCAATTTGATGGTGTTCACTGAGAATGAGTTGAATCCCATTATTCAACGATATTTTAAGTCATTGACGGTTCTCCCGATGACTACCGAATATAATATTCTTATAAAAACTGTGACATAAAAACATATAAATGGTTTCTAATTCATAAAATGTACCATACATATACCCGGGTATATGGTAAATTTATTTTCTTTGTATTGAAAAAGCATGAAGGGGGTTGAAAATCAGAATTTTTGAGCTTACGCCCCCAAAATTATAGCCTACTACTGTAGTCACAATTCTTGGTCAGATCATTCATTAGTGGCTTATTTCAGTGAGATTTCACTGTTGGGTTATCATGGAAGTCAGACATTAGTAGAGAAAAAAATATATATATATATATATATATATATAGAGAGAGAGAGATCCCTTTGAGATACGGAAATTTTCCTCGACCCTGAGGATAAACTAACACTAACAGCCTGCTACCTTCTATTCTGTCTTGTTGATTCGGTTTGACATTTCCTGTCTATTCAATGCGAAGCAGGCATACGTGTGACATTTACAGCAGACACTGCAAGCGGTAAGGATTCGTGATTTCTGGTTGCTTGATTACTGCAATTCTCTGTCATCTTTTACCTTAAGGAACCAGTCTGGACCTTTATTCTTTTCTGATAATTCTGACGAAGGGTAAAGTTGATTTTGATTTTGATCTCTAAAACCAAAAATGTAATACAATTCAGAATTTATGAAAAATTCTGAATTAAATTTTTTTTCGATTTTTAAAATTATCTATATGCAATATTGGCTGTCATTGTCTCAGACTGTGTACCTATGTGTGAAATAAACTTGTTAAATTCTGCTTTTTAAAAAAAAAACATATTTTGGACTATTTCTTTTTGATTTTCATAAAATTTGTATATATTTTTAGCTTCATTTTGCCCTTACTTGTATACCGTATATTCGAAAGATATGTTTTTTTTTTCAAGAAATTTGGATGGAATCCCCTCTTTGAAATAGAATTTAAAACTTGAGTGTAAAATTTGATCTTTGGGTGATTTGGATGCTTTTAGCTTACTGCAAAAGAGTAATTCTGAAACTGGAGTTTGATGTCTCACCGAGTAATCAAAGGTGTGGTGACACCTTAGCTGCTGATACTAATAGAAACCTAACCTTTGACCTTTGAGATTGATAATTGGATGAAATTTAGACGAAAAATTTTTTTTGATGCCCAAACAAGCGTTTACAATATATCTTATACAATGATACCTAGAGAGCGTTATAGAATGGTTACATGAGTCTGTGCCTGTCAGTGTGCAGTACGTCATCAATAAAATGCAGCAAAAATACCTAAATTGCCATTAATTTGTATTGATTAATATTTATGTATCTCTTAAAAATTACAATGTGGTGATATGATGTTTTTTGAAAAATAATTCAATAGTCGTTGTTCGAAACTTTTATGAAGATCCGCCTTAAACTTCGGAAAGCACTTCTTCAACAGTTACCGAATTGCGATAATTTTGTAACTAGTACTACTGAATAACTTATCAAAATAGAATATTACGACCTATTCTATACATAATGTCAACCAAAATCAAATGCCATTTTTTAAGGCGTCAACCAACTTTTAAGTTAATTCTTGTTTTCATATTTTTCTAGAACCAATCATCGAAAACCCAAGATAGGTTTATACAATATAAAAAATCGGATAGGCCATGCCAAATTAAAACAATTGTTTCATCAACAATAAATTTTGTTGTATCAAAAATGCATCCACTTTATGTATTTTTGGTTATAGTCATTTCCAAGGACTCTATGTGACTAAATTTGTTTCATTCTTTCAAGTCACAATGTGTCGCATTATCAGCATATACACAGGGATTTAAGGGGTTCCTATTTACATGCAATACCAGACCTGGTTGCAGTCTGTCGTTGGGACGACCAGCAGAAAGGACTGGAAAGTGTACGTAGTAGATTCTAATGATTTTAGAGAAATCTTCAAATTGTATTTTAGAACATCCAGGATGGGAAAGACAAAAAAGTCGTCGGAAAACAAAGCAGCTATTGGCTGTACTACACTTAAAATGAGTAGAATGAAGGAGATATGTGGTTTCGATTGGGCAGATTTTAAAAGTTTTGAAGCATTCACTAAATTGGCTCATAAACCGATGGAACCTTATGGATTAGCTGTTATGAGGATATTATTTGGTAAGTTCTGCCTCTAAGAAGTTTTGTTCCAAAGACCCTGTTACACCAAACTCATTCTTCTGGTCCGTTTAGACCAAGATTGAGCTAAAGCACATTATCTTCTCTAAATAATGGTATGTATATCAGGGTTCCTGTAAATCCCAAATTCTAGGGGCATTTTGATAATGTGAGGGTCTCTTGGTAAATTAGAAAAATTATATGAATGAAAAAAATATATATATCATACTCAGTATAGACACAATTCGAGTTTTTGCAAAATATGATGAAAAATATTTTCACGCATTGATTTTCAGAATGTGAGGGTTTTAGGCTCAAGTCAAAATTTGAAAAACAAGAACAAGAAAAATTTGAGGGTTGGAAGAGCCTTCCATGACATTTGTACTAGGTTTACCGTATATGAAGATCTTAGAAAATTGCTCATGATTTTGCAGAATGACATGAGCGCGAATTTTGTCTGATGTTTTCTCGTCTCATCCTAATAGTCATCTTCAGAAATACTGAAGATGACTATTAGAGTCGAAACTTTGAATAAACTGCAAGTCAAATCATTTTTGGACTTTTTTCATCATTATTGTGGGATTATCTATATATATATACTATCGTCTCAACACGGATCTAGTGTTTACTGAATGGTTACCACTCTATATATCCAATATTTCGTTGAATCAGTGTTCATTGTAATTAAGGTTCCACAGAATATTTTATATGATATTTTCTATATTGTAGGTGTGTTGATGTTCATAGATTTATTCGGTGAACGTGGCATCACAGAAGTAGAATCCCGTTGGGGCAATCCAGATAACCAATGCTATTATCCATTATTCAACTTTCTACAGCCTCTTCCCCTTCAATGGATGCATCTCATTTACATGATGATGCTCACAGGTAATTCTTTTATTTTGTTGTCATGCATATTTTAGACTGTTTATGTGGCGGAGTGGTCACCTAAGCTGCTAGGAATGTCCGTACTTGGGAGATTGCGGGTTCACGCCACATTCATTGTTCATTAGTATAACACAGGTTTCCTATCCTGGGTCTAACTGATGACTTTCCTGTGTGAACATGTCTAGAACTCGGTTAGGTTAGGGCGGGGATGGTACTCTTCGTGTGGTCTTATCTTAAGTCCTAGACTATGACCGATCTTTAGGCGTTTATCTAGGCAACCAAGCTATGTAAAAATAAATTCCAATATGTTTTAATATGTTTTTTTTCTGATGAACATGTAATTGTGACCATGATATACGGTATGTACTTATAAAAGAATCTCAAAAATTTTCAAATGAAATAGGCGCTCTATAAAACTTATTCATAATTTCTCATTTTCTCGCTTTTCTTCATATCAATTTTCGGTAGAAACAAATAGTATCGTCACGCAAGGTCATTGACGCTCACCGTAATAGAACATTATAATAAAAATATTGGAGATTTTGACTATATTTTCTTCATTTTATCATCTCAATTGTTGAATTAGATGACATCAGAAGATCTGAATGATAAGTCGGCAATGTGCAGGCAAATGTTGACCATGTCAGTCAGAGGGCAACAAAAATGGCACTTTTATTGTGAATATTGACTTTTTGAAAAAAAAATTCCAAAATAAAAGGGGCATAAACAATTATCTGGCCATGTGACGTAAACCTGGGCAGTGATGTTAGTCTTCATAGTGATGATAAAAGTGTATTTTTTATGGGGATTTTATTGAGTTATTGAGTTCTGCAGAACGCTGGCGATTCAAAGTCAATTTCGAGTCTGACAGTTGTTGATAAAGCAAGAGGCTCATTGTGGTCAGTTGTCAATGTCATATGGAATTATTTAACCATTGTCCTACGTGCTTCAATTAGTTTATTCAATTAGTTTATTGCTCCACAAAAGAAAATACAAATGCATAGAGCACAAAAAACAATTAATTACATTGCTTGAAACATTGTTCATTTGATAGCTAACATAACTCAACTGTTTTTGAGTAATCAAATAATTCTGGCAGTTGTGGGTGGATCTCTGAACCTGAAAGGGAAAACTATTCAAAACTAACTTTGATGGTCAGAGTAAGTTGATGATCGTTTCATTTATGCTTGATGTGGGCTGGTGATATTCTAGCTGTTACACGAAATATTATCTATATTTGAAAAAAGATCTAGCTTTGGTATGATATTCTAGCAATCCACGGGGTTTCCATGTTTTTCCTGAGATTTTTTTTCAAGGTTGTTTGACAATTTTTCAGTAACCAGAGCTTCTTTGTTTTTAGGAAAATGTTGCCTCGTTGTTAATTGCTCCATTGTTAGGAAGAGTAACTATTACTGAAATTGAAGCTTATGAATTGTGCATCAATTTCTTGTCAAATCTTTGATTTTGTTTAAAAAAATCATCAAAGTTGAATTATTAAGATCATTGACCAATAATATGAGCAGCTTTTCCTGTTGCTGTTTCTCATTTTTTTGGCCCTGAATCAATCTTATTGACTATTTGCGGTCAACAGGAAAATTGAAATTATAGTTCATATCCTAAAGCCACACCAATGCGGGTGAAGTAAGTGTGGCACTAATTTCCAGCGCTGCTAGCAAGTGTGGGTTGTTGATGTTAAGCAACTTTTTCAGCAGTCGTGCAACAATAAAAAGTGGTGGCTACCATTTTTGAAATTTCTGACTCTTCCTAAAAGTCTGCGCCAATTCCGTTCAATCCCCGCACACGTGTGCTTCCTAGCAGCGGCGAAGAAAATATTCAATCAGTTTGAGTTTTGTGCCACAATGAATTCTCTGTAAAATTGGGTGATATAGTGCAGGCTTTATAAATTTTGATAGTATAAAGCAAAAATTACACTGTAATCCATGTGCAAGTAGTATAGTAGATATGTCACAATGAAGTAAAAAACAATTAAGTCTGAAATATGTTGAAATTCAACAAATGTATTGAGCACAACGTTTTGATTGAACGCTATCAGTCATCATCAGGGTTCGGTCGAAGCGTACGTGATAATAGTCGAAACATCGTGCTTAATACATTTCTTGAATTTCTACATATTTCGGACTTTATTTTTAGCCCACTTGGGACTTTAGTCCCAGCGGGCTATTGCGTTCGGTTTTCGTCCGTCGTCCGTGCGTCCGTCCGTGCGTGCGTCCGTCTGTCTGTCTGTAGACGGAAATCAGTTTTTTGAGGAAGTTTTCGTCATGCATTAAGCTATTGTCTT
>JAYMFW010084764.1:0-10413 GCA_036785005.1 Tubulanus punctatus | reverse complement strand
GGTACAAATATATGAAATATCAATAAATGAACATTTTTTCTAATTCCAAATTCAATTCATTTTGCAGAATAGATCCAAACAAAGATTGAAATAGATATACAAGCATACAAGGGTACAAATATATGAAATATCAATAAATGAACATTTTTTCTAATTCCAAATTCAATTCATTTTGCAGAATAGATCTAAACAAAGATTGAAATAGATATACAAGCATACAAGGGTACAAATATATGAAATATCAATAAATGAACATTTTTTTCTAATTCCAAATTCAATTCATTTTGCATAATAGATCCATACAAAGATTGAAATAGATACATGGGTAAAAATATATGAAATATCAATAAATGAACATTTTTTAGTTCCAAATTCAATTCATTTTGCAGAATAGATCTATACAAAGATTGAAAGAAAATATACAAGCATACAAGAGTTCAACTAAATTCAATTGATTTTGCATAATATATTGATACAAAGCTCTATTGAGGAAAAATATACAAAACATACATGGGTAAAAATATATGAAATATCAATAAATGAAATTAATTTTCATTTCCAATTCAATTCGATTTGTTTTTCATATTAGATTGAAAAATATACAAACATAAAAGGGTACAGAAAATATAAAATAAACACAAAAAATTATGCGAGAAGTTAGGAAAAGATAAAGTTGGCTTTACAATCAAATCATAACTCCTCGCCCACACTTTGAAAATGAATGAGGAGAATATTTCTGGAACTGGCAGTAGTGAGGGTGAAAATAATTAGGTGAAAGATTCTATCTTATCCCCCCCCCCCCCCTTTACAGTCATGCCAATTGCAGTGATTGAAGAAAATTCATCAAAGGATTTCATTTAGTTGCACTTATACTCGAAGACCTAATAGATAATTGGTCTTTGGCGGCTCATCAGTTTAGACAGATAAGAAGTCGATGGGCACTATTTATCGTGTGTAAAAATTGGTTTTAATTGTACTCCATTTTTTCAGTATTAGTTATGACAGAATGCTTGTAGACTAAGAGGTTTTTCATTGCGATGAAAAGGAAAGTTTTTTTTCAAAATTCAGAGCTCTTAATTGACGCAGGTGATTACTTAAACCGACGAGAACCCATTGATCAATATCTCGTCTCATTGAACCCCTTCTCCAGGACACCTGTCTATCCAGAGAATGAGATCGAGGAATTATGTTCTCTCAGGATATTTTTGGGCTACACTAAATGCCTATCTTTGATTTAGCATTCGTGGAAAATATATTTTTTTCGTATAGGCTGTCGCAGAAGGTTTTGATGTTTAGTGGGATTGGTTTTGGTTGCCTACAATGTTCACTGAAGGTCTTTCAAAATGTCTGCCAATCTTTCAACCTTCGAGATGTTTGTTTCTACCCCAAGCACTGATTCCTCCTGTGATGAGACTGGTTGTCAATTTATACCTGTCCGCACTGCCCACCACTGTGATAACTGTTTGTAAATCAGGCGCCAAATGTCAATCTTTCCGATGTTGGTTGTTACCTTGGTTATCCCCAGCGGGAACCACTTATCCCTCCAGTGATTAGACTGTGCAGTTCACTAGTGTGGTAACTCGTTGTAACCCAGGCACCGATTTAGTGATTCGGGGAGATGGCTGCCATATCCGAGAAGGACAGCAGTGTAGTAGAATGCATCGTAATCTGTGAACACCCCGAGTTTGACAGTCGTGGCAATTTGGCAGAGCACTCAGCCGTGGATCCCAATACGATTGGTTCGGCTCCCTATGACATCACAACTCACCCATGAATCGATGAGATCATGGGGCCAGTTCCATAGACACAAGATTTAAGATAAGTGTGGTCTCGGCGTGTTTTGCTCTTCATTAAACCTTTATCCCTTAGACTGGGTTTAAGAATTTTTATAGAATGCTCACTGATATCTTTCTTGCATCATGCGCATGCGAAAGATCTCTGTCAAATTCCTGGCGTCGTTTGGTGGTCTCTGTCGTGCAATGTTTACTCAAAGATTTACTCTTAAATACAATGAAAAAGGTGATTTCATTGTTTTTACGTTGTTTTTACGCGGCGTAAAACTATCCGATTGTTTTTACGTGGCGTAAAAACAACGTAAAAACATGAAATGACGCTTTAAAACTATGAAAAAGGTGTTTTTATTGTTTTTACGTTGTTTTACGTGGCGTAAAAACAGTACTTTATCACGGATAACAATTTATTTATCTTCAAATTACGGCTACAGGAATATTTTACACGATGTCCCTTTTTAGCCACCATACATTTCTCTGCAACGTTGCGACTTTTCTTTAGCGTTTACCCCGACTGAGAAACACGGAGCCATTTTTTTTTGCCGTCCCATATTCATCACAACGTTGCATGGAAAAACTCGATTTTGTGTGTAACTTTTTACCAACGAAATAAATGCATGTTGTCTTAGTGGTTTAATTTCAATTACTTTTAAATTTTGTCTGTGTATTGGTCAAATATCTACTCTTAGGTAAGAAAAAAACGTTTATCAGTTAAATATGATAGAAAATGTTTATTCATCCCTTATACTTGCATTTGGTATTACATCAAAATGTTAAAGAAACAAGGCGGTTGGTAAAATTAAAAGTTATCGCCCTATAAATCCAATGTTCTATCGCATTGTCACAGTTCACAGATGACTTCATTAATATCATAGATTGATATAGAAAGCAATATTTCGGCTTAGTTGGTCGAGGCACCGTGCTTTGTTATTGCACCAAAAAAACTGATTAGATACAATTCTACATAATCGGTTTATAGCTGATCGCAAGGCTGTATTGTTGATAGCATTTTTCAACTCATCAGAATTATCAACTACTAGATATGTATTTCAGTGATTTGTGATTTTTAATGATATCACACACGATCTCTATAGCTTCATCTGACAATGACATCTTACAACACAGAACCACCGTTACCAATGACGACTGATCTCTGATTGATTCTAACAACAACAATAGATTTCTGTTATTTGTCTCAAACTTTCCAATCCATAAATTCTTTAAACACGACGAGTGACGGATAAATTCCGATAAAACAGAAACATTTTCTGAACTGAGATCCCATATCACTAGCTGAACTAGTCCGCGGTTATTGCGAAGAATGGACGGTATCAAGCTGTCATGAATGAGAACAGATTTCAAATTTGTCAACTGCAATAGTTTCCGAGTATTTCCTGCTGTATCTGATGTGATTGGCGAATCGCACATAAAATTCGTCAACTGTCTTGACTTAGAAAGAACTCGTAAAAAACTATCACTGGTCTCAACTAACTCCCAACCCAGTAAACCTAAACATCTCAATCTATTCACCGTTGTTTCACTTAATTTACTTCCATGTTTCAGAGTTAGTTTATTGAAATAAACTTCTCGTCTTTTCTGTATACACAGATGACTGAGGTGTTTTAACTTATTGACCTTGTTCCACAATTCACAGCTATCAGTCGTGTGATCAACACCGTCATAATTAATGCACAATCGGTGAACATCATCAGAAACGTTACTCAGAGAGTCTCGACCATGATTGAATGTGGTTCCAGTTATTCACCATCCGTCTCCTTCAGTCTTCTCATATAAAGTCATCGAACTATATCTTCATTGAGAAATGCACCCACAACCTCGTCTGGTGAAATCCATTTTACGTTTTTTATTTTCTTTTTGGAAATCTTTTCTATGGATCCATCGACTATACCTTTTATTGATTTGTTGGAATTCAAACCTTTAATCCACCGATCAGTGTCGTCAGGTTTCACTCTGTTTAGCCCGATGTATCTTATCTTACATGTTGGTTGTCTAACTATATCTGGTAACAGATTTACTGCGTTCACTGGTGAATAATCATTGAAGTAGAGAACTGGAGGTAGATACTCTTGTATAAGTCCGATCGCATCAGTGGCATCACCTCCAGTTAACAATCCTAGCAACGGTTCATAGTGATTACACAAGGATTCCTGCACGGCTTGTTGGAAATCTGAATTATCGGGAATCAAAACTTCAATGAACGGGATTGAATAAGTGGTTAGGAATCCACTTTTCCACCCTGGTGTGTCATCTCTACTGTGAACGTGTGGTTCAGTGTTTAACTGTATGATGATGTAGAAAATGTGCTACAGTCGTTACGAAAAGTTCTCCATATTTTGTCAGCTCCGAGAACAGATCGTCATACGGGACTTTACTGAACGGTAACTCATTGGGTTTAGTGAATAGCACTTGTCCGATTCCAGCGAAAAATTCTAGATATGAGTTGTGACAAAATTGAAGATTTCCCGGCACCGAAGATTCGCATAAAATTCCCACTGTTTTGAGCTCTGAGCTTGTCAGCATCCAATCAGGGAAAGAAAAGTCACTTTGTGTTATTAACTCCAGTGAAATCTCGCAGAGTTCCCTGTACGCTGGAAATCGTCTAATGAATTGAATGAAGTGTTTACTGGTGACTTTGTTCGACGATTTTCGGTTGATCATGATGCAAATATATTCCACAAAAAGTTCGGTTACAGTTTGTGGTATATTTCCCGAATCGAAATAAACTAAACAAAACATATATAGATTAAACGGTCTAAGGAAACCAGATTCAGACAAAATCAACGCGTAGTCTATTTGGTTTTGTATTTTCTGGTCCCGTACGTCTTCAATACATTTATATTTGATCAGATAGCTTGCAGCAGCCTTTACGTCGAAACCTTTCAAATTGAGGATTTCATAGCTCGAATTTCCCATGAGCTGTTCACCTTTCAATGGACGAGTAGTGACGATTATGTAAACATTTGGATGACGACTGAAATTATTTATGAAACTGACGATCGTATCTTGACGTTGTGCCTCGTCGAAGCCGTCTAACAGTAGAAGTGTTTCACACTGCGGGTATTCGAGTATTTCTGCCATCAGTTTTTCATCTGATAACTCGAGTTTTGGTTGTTGATTTCTTAACAAAGATTCAATCGTGACTTCATTTATAATCTCTTTTAAGTCCACGTGATAAACGCTTTGGAAATCTTCGAAAAATTCAGCTAGATTTTTCGACCAGTCTGAGGCGAATTTTTTCATCAAAGTAGTTTTACCAGACCCCATTTCACCAACTATCACTAACACATTGAAGTGAGTGTTTTCTCTATTGAATAGTGACATCATTCCAGAATCTTTTAGTGGTAATTCAATATTTTCTGGAGGTTGGCCGCTTCCATATTTGCGAATTTGTCTTCTAGATGCAGTAACCGATACAAACCAACCGTCCAACCGTTCTTTCACATACTCTTTTTGCTCACTTCCTTCCTTGGGACAAAAATCCCGAAATCGTTTGTTATGTTGGTCCCGTAGATAATTTGGCAATATTTGAGTTTCTGAAGATAGAATTATTTTCAACGGTATAAGTGATGAATAACAGGATTTTGTTACTAAACGTCCTTTATTCATCGTAACGAATTTTGATATCTGTAATTATTTTCGTGAAGGGAAAAGGGATTCTAAACTTTTTTATTTATTGATAAATCGCAGTGAATTTTGATCTGTAATTTCATTCTTTCTATAGTTATCTTTCAAAATGTCATTAAACTTTTTAGGGTACATGTATTATATATACTTAACAGTAAATATCAACTTATTAACTTACAATTGAAAGATGAAATAGACGGATAATTTTCAACAGTTTGTGTGATAACTGTGATAAATACAAGACATTTAATTTTCATCTTATGAAAGTTCCTTCTTATCAATATAAACATACCGAGCTCATGTTTGCGTCGTTCCAAGTCGTACATCCGTCTCCTCTTTGAACTTTCATTTTTTTGCGATGATTGTGTTTCTGAAGGAGAAATAAAAATGTCTTATGGCTCGATGTTTTTCAGATTTCTTTTTTCGGTATTAATTTATTATTTCTTAATTGTCTATTTTTCACTATGTCATTTTTCAATATGCTTTTTATCAAATGTATGACTAAAACACTATTCAAAGCAGTAAATAATTATCACTGATTTGAGAAATCATCGGATTACATTAAATGTATTTCAAAATTAACTGCAATGGTGAACTATGACTACCGGGTCCGAACATTTATCAACAATTTAATTTTCAGCATGTAACATAATTTGTTTTATAATCTTTTTAGCCGAATCATCGTAGCTGCATACATGGAATCGAATGGGTTTTTATGTACGGGCTTCAGAATTATAATCTCCCATATCTTAAGAAAAATACGATTGGAACTAGTTGTCCTGGAACCTCATGCCCACTTGAAAAACTCAAGGGATGCAGTAGAGAAACAGATTCGAAGTAAAATAGATGAAATAGGAGGCAACGCGCATATTATCGTGTAAAAGGTGAAAATGGTAATTATGTCATCTGCAACTTGACTGACTTTATTTCGGGTAAGGCTTAAATTCCCCAGCTAGAGTTAGTATCAGCACTCAAAAAAAGAAACTATGGGTCCAGGGATCTCATGCCCACTTGGAAAACTCTAGGGTTGCAGAAGTTACAAAGAAATGAGATGAGGGAACAAAAGAGGGTGCTCCTAGGGTATGATAGACTCACTGGATCCAATTCTTGTTGTGCTAATAGCCTTGGGCAGATAGACTTAAAGCTTGTGACAGACTATGCTTATATTTGCGCAATACGCGGTGAATATCAAACATGTCAGATACGTGCGTATTTATTCGCACAACGATTTGCAGGCAAAAGTCGCATACGCATGAGGTGACACACTATGCTCATTTTCGTGCGTATTTAAGTGCGAACAGAAGTACGCACGAAATACGCATAGTGCGTCACCAAATATCAATACGATATCTAATGTGTATAATGATTTTGAAACTGGTAAAAATAATTTATGGGATTTGAAGCCACTAGGGCATTATCGATTTGGGGGACCCAATCTTGCTTTGCTGATAGTCCTTGGGTAGATAGACCTGTGATGTCACAGACAAGGGCGCGTGTCTTATGTTGAGACGGAATACCACGGCGGGATTTCGCCGAAAATTCATGTTCTCGTTCCTCTACATTTTACAGGCACATTTATATTAATTTTCAGGGGTCGTAACTTTGATTTTTAGTATGGTCCGGCTCACCGAACGCCGAAGGCGCGAGCACATCACGAAACAATTTTTTTTTTATTAATTGGAATCATTTCGGTGACATTTGTGGATAATCGGACAATAGTTATGGCCCTCAGTATTATGAAAGTAGTTGGTGAGATTTTTTATGAATTTAGTATATTGTTTAAAAAAGTTGGACTTTTTTAATCATCGTGATTCACGCCGGGGAGGTTCAAATTATTCTTATTTCCAATTTCGATTTTACCGTTCAAAATTTTGTTTCGTCAATCGATGTTTCATAAGATAAGGTAAAAGAAGAAAAAATGATGATGTCAAAAAATTAACAATAACAGTAGCGAAAAATTATGATCAACTCGGTGACTGGTCTGACTGGACAGACTGACGGTGTATGGCGATGCGCTTACACACAGATTCATGCCGTCAAATAAATTATGTTTTTGGGAAAGTAAAATAAAAATAATTAAAAAGATCATTGAAAAGCAGGACAGGCCAGGCAGATTACTATCTACGGTATTCAAAAAATCAATCACTGAATTTTGGTAACAGCATTGACAACGCACCGGTATTGTTGTATCGTCAACCTATCTCCCTTTTAAAATACCTGCTGCTCCTTGACAACTGGGATTGTAAGGATAGATTGTTTATTTAAATCGGTCGTGTATGGCCTGAGAACTGACGGTTTGAATTAGTGGTGTTTTAAAATCTCCGAATTTTTCGTGTTTGTGATTGGTGTCAGGGGGGGTCGCGTAGCATGATACTATACTGACACCAAGGTTCTCGGTGAACCTCAAACTAAAGGTCCATAGACCTCATCCCAACTCGGGAAAATCTTGGGATGCAGGAAAATAATAACATAGTGGAAGTTAGATGACAAAACTATAGAGCAATTATTAATGATTCAACTATTATCTGTTTAAAATATGCAATTTGAGGAAATTGACGGTGCCACCAGGCATTATCAATCTGGATGACCCAATTTTAGGTGTGCTGATAGCCCTTTGGCAAATAGACCTACATATCAATTATTACGACAATTGCTCTAATGCATGATGAAAACTTCCTAAAAACGTATGAACGGATGGACGACGGATGAAAACTGAACATAATAGCCGGCTCTGGGATGTAAGTCCAAAGGGGGCTTAAAATTACCCCTAGGAGTAGATAAATGCGTATACCTACTGTAGAGTACGCATAAGTCGGATCTGTATGAGCCGGATTTACACTTGTCTGACAAGAATCTAAGTCCCAATTGTATTTTCTAATGCAAAAATCAATGTGTTAGTCGGAATTCTCATAAGTCTGACAAAATTCAAAGGTCCCAAGTGATCCGATTTATGCGTACTCTACTGTAATATCAAGACAATGGCTTGGTGCCCGATGAAAACTCCCTCAAACAAGAAATCCATTACAAGAAAGCGATTACTATCCTTCTGAACTGTCCAAATCAAGATCAAGTATCAGTTGCCATGACAAGTAAAGAACTCAAAGTTGTCCCGTCATTTCCTTAAGCCTGTTTAGCCACTGTTCTGTCCACTGGGATTGTTCAGCTGAAATTTTAGTCTGCCGTTCACATTCTTGCCAGTAAGATATAAAGTATGTATTATGATAAAGCCGGCTCCAGGCTGGGATAACATTTTTTAACTACAATTAACTTTTATTTTGTTATGAACAAATCATCCATACAAGAGACAGACATAGTCATGGCATCAGGTATGCACTTCCAGATTGCAACGGGATAAAAGAGGCAGCGGGTGAGTGCAAAATGCAAATAGAGGTGTACTCAACATAACCATTTTGGTAATTTAGATGCCTGGGAAAAATAAAGAATGGAGTCAGGGACACTAAAGCCACGCAACACAATTTTCCCCGCAAACTGCCACGCAAATTGATATTTGCGAAAATATCCGTATTCACTAAAATCCAAGCAAAATTATCCACGCAAATTTGGACAGTTTTGCTCGCAAAGTTGCGTGGACTGATAGGCACCCTTAAATCGTGATTTTGCACGCAACTAAGTGTCCACGCATCGCAAAGTGGCCACGCAGATTTGCGAATTGTTAGTGAATAAGGTCCCAGGGATATATGCTCGTTTGACTATATCCCGACACTCAATAAATTAATTGATTTGATGGTCATGTCAACGTTGAATATAATGCTGCGCGGTGTACTTATTTTACGTCGCTTGGTCACATGGGGAAACCAGGGAGACCCTAATGGCCTATAGAATTAAGACCTCGCGACGAGTGACACCAAATAACCTATCCTACTCGGCTCATAACAGGTTCACTCAGGAAAGCCATTGGTCAGACTTCGGATAAAAAAACCTCCGTTACTAATAATGCTGACCACGAGACTCAAACCCACGATCCCCCATGTACGGACATCCTAGCAGCTATGATGTCACCACGCCTTAAACCACTCCGCCAAATGTACACGGTTTAACTTTAGGCCTAATGAAAAATGTTATATATTTCCTATAAAAAGATGTAATTTAAATTTCGTAATACATTATTCATGAATTTATAATTTTTAGGAGAATCATTTTTGGAGGTTAGTCAGAAAAATTTATTGAAAATTAACATAAGTTTTGTTCATTTAAAAGTCAATTCAATCGAATTTTATTGCTTGACGATGTTTTGATCGCGGTGAACATGGAACAAAAATATCGAAATTATCGTGGACTCATCCCATGACATCTATATAATCAAATTTCAGGTGGGGTACGAAACTTACGAAAAATGCAATGGCAAGGGAAGCAGCGCAAACTTTAAGGTGGGGTTCAAAAATGCCATTCGGTCAAACAATTAATAATCACAACTTAAATAAACTCATTTCATAGAGTCTCTCCCTATTCAGGAACAAACCACATTGATGACAAAACGTCATCGGATTGTAAAAGAAATAAATAACATTTTTTTTTTACGAAACTTACCTTCCCTTCAAACAACGCCTATAGCAGAAGTAGTAGCAAACTTGTAATACGGACGGTATCTGATTAAGAATCGGACTTTGTTTAATGATGTATTCAAATAGTTATTCGACGATGATTATAATGCCAATAGAAACTGAACTTCGTTACATTAGAATATAACAAAGGTAATTTAACTAACTACTGGTTAGAACATGATACAATGAATATTTGTTAGGCCAAAAAAGATACCTTGTTTCTCATTTTTAGAACTCGAAACATGACCAGGCTGTCCGGTGTTTATTTTTATTTTCTTATTAACATGGATTTTTAGAACTAGGGGTCCAGGGACCTCATGCCCACTTGGAAAACTATAAGGATGCAGTTAAGATACAGAAGAGTAGTCACAAAGAAATAAGATACTACACGGCAGCACCGATTAAAGGTCAAAATG
>JAYMFW010084431.1:9893-21625 GCA_036785005.1 Tubulanus punctatus | reverse complement strand
AAAGGTGTTTCAAAAAACTATTTCAAAGCTTAGCATAGTGATTTCTTTAAACCAGGTAGTTGCCATCATGTAATTACTCTCTGATTAAACAAAGTACAAATCTATGATTATAGGTAGTTTAGGCGTTTTTGTAGACCAATAAAAAATTGGCTTTGAAATCACAAGTAACTACGGAACTTCATCCTCGTCACTCAAAATGGAAGTCATTGTGTCATACCTGAATGAGTTTTACTTCATGTAGCCCTATATCGCATAAAATGCTAAAATACATTTTACAAGAGTGAACATTATTTCTGAAACACCTGCAATCAGCTGCTGCTTTATGACATCCTTATATTTATCTAAATTGATTAACATACAGCTATACCCATTAGGATATTCAAAATATGGGCGCAATTAAGTATTTTAAAAAAGATGTGCCCTCCAAATAGCCCTTTCAAATTGGCCCGGGCTACTTTAGCACGGTGCACTTCTATGGGAAAGCAGCCATAAAAGACCAATAGAGTGTATTCAATACAGTGTATTCAATAGGCATTTGGTCATTTTTGTAGCGTGAAAAGGTCACCCGTGTATAGTCTCTGGTGGAATCTTTTTTCAGCATATGACAAATTAGAGCTTCCAGAGATATCAAATGATCCTAAAGATATTTCTAAGAAAGGATAATGAAAATTGACCACACAGAATATCATTATTCTTTAAAAGAGTTTTCATTGAAGAGACTGCAATCAACATAACATTTTTGGCTGTTTTGCATTATTAATGGAATTTGAATTTATTAAGTAGGACATGTAGATATTGACAACTAAATGTACAAAATAAAGTTTGATACTTTTATGCCCCAAGTGACTAATTCCCATCCCACCGGCAGTTAACTCCAAAAACAGACCGATAAGACACTTTAATTCAATGTTTATTTATTCAAATACAGGATTATTCGCACCTGGGGTGTGATTATACTCTCATCAGCCCGCTTACATAATCATCCGAATAATTTACATGGAGTGAGAAAAGTTTTCTTCAAAAAAAACTTAAAACAATGGTTAGCTAGCAGGAAACGGGACACAGGGAGTAGCATTGATCATTTACAAATGGTTGAGGAATAAATTATTTTCCGCTTCACGTTTCCCACTACCAGCACGGTCAAAAAATGGCACAAAACGTTCTTCCCATGACGTTCTAAATCCGGCCATAATTGCACTTTATCGCACAATCATATTATCAACTACCTAATCTTGGTATATTAGCAAGCGCATTCATAGTCCCCAAATTCTTTAACGCAGGTGGAACCATTGTTATATGAATAGCCTATCTTCCCTGGCCAACAGTGTACCTATGACATTTCTTTAGGCACCAAATATGTAATAGAATGGTCACTACGCACTATAATACATGCAAATGTCCCAGGCTACACTTCATGTAGATTTGGAGAGAAGGTCAGATCATTGAAAAAGTCACTACGAATAAACTGAACTGAGGAACAACAAACATGTTTTGAACTAAATTTTAGACGTTTCATCCAAAAATATTATTATAGTTCATGACTGTATCTGCATGAGCATGTACAGAACTCTTCACCCACATACTTCATATCTAATCGTTATAATTCACGAAACAATATTTTGATAGTTCACAGGGAGGGTCACAGTAAAAGGCTTTAGTTATTTTGTCACTCAGGTGTAATAAACAAGTTGAGTGCATGTGTGCTTCCAGTATGATGTGAAAATAAAACCAGTACATCAAATGTTTATGAAATATAATTGTGATTTTATCTTGCCGAGTGCTACACCATAGATAATTCCATACTAATTTAGTCAGTAATGCTAACTAAGCATACGGTAAATTTTAATAATTCGAATATCGCCCCAAAGTTAAAAATAAAGATATGTTCTTACCTTTGAGAGCATCATTTCGTCTAGTGATCGTCCTGATCCCAGTGACAAATCAAATTTTGAAGCTGGTAATGTTGTCCACGATCGTGTTTTCTGTAACAAACAAGAGAGAAATAACAAATACAATCTTTTCGAGCTGTTCTATTGGCTATTTTACCATTATTTTTATGTTTAGAAACATAAAAAGGAGTTATATAACAGTATAAAAAGGCATTGGAACATAAATCTCTACCAAAAATATCACCTAATAGTCTTTATACATTAATCACGATTTTATACATAATCACATAATCCGCATTTGATACCCTATGATGTATGAATGATTAATCAAACTGTAATCAACTATCATTACCAGTACTCAATCTAACAATAAATTAGGTATATAATAACACTTCTAAAAAACATGGAAATATATCAAAAATGAAAAGAATCATATACAAGCAAATCAGTTGTATAAACTAATAGTTCATGAAGTTATGTACCGGTAATCAATTTAATTTAGAAACGTATCTACAAAATCATTCAAAATATTTTAAAGAATCTGGAAAAGTTACTGTATAATAAGTGCAAAAATAATGAAAATCTATTTCTAAATACTTTCAGATATTAGAAGATTTTACCTTTAATATGTATATGAGCAAAAGAGCTGCTCACCTGTGCGAACGACTATCCCTATAATGACTGTGAAGACTGCTTTCAAGGTGGGAGTAGTTCAATGTGCATGACCGAGCAATTGTACCTAGTTGGCAGGCCCAGGCAAACTTTAAACATTCATTGGTCAATAGACGCATACAATTCAAACAACATTCACAGAAATTATTGAACTGATTAGATTTCATGTCTGTTAAATGCTATACACTGGTCAGTAGTTAATTGGACCAACTTCGTCAAAACAATTTGGACTTTGATTTACTTGAATCATTCTCTTATAACTGACGCACTTAATGTCGAACATTATTCAAAAATATTCAATAGATTTTTCCAGGGATTTAGAAAAGAAATACCTCAAGCATTGAAAAATTACCCTTCAAGACCAATGTCACGAGTATATGCATAAACACATACTTTAATAACCTTCCTTAGCTTTCGAGATTTCTGCAAATATGCAGGGTACACAAACATATCTTCGAAAATTTCAAACCAATTTTTATTACACATTTGGTGCACGTTTTCAACTATAATAAATCTTTCTAGCTATGACCATGACAATTACATATCCAAAATGGAGTGGTCAAACAACATCTAATTTAATTGTTTCAATGTGGGCTTCCACCAATGGCAGAAATTCCAGGCAAGGATCCAGGGACGTTTTATCACAAACTAATTTTCAAAAAGTCAAGATCTGTCCGTGTTGAATTTGCTATTGTTTATTTCTTTAACATCTAATTTAATTGTTTCATTGTGGGCTTCCACCAATGGCAGAAATTCCAGGCAAGGATCCAGGGACGTTTTGTCACAAACTAATTTTCAAAAAGTCAAGATCTGTCCGTGTTGAATTTGCTATTGTTTATTTCTTTTCATTTTTCAGACTGATAGTTAAACTCCATCAGTTTCAAATTAACACCAGACATACAAAAAGAAAAAGGCCAGCATAAAGCAGAAATTGCATTTAATACTATGAAAATTGTCATATTACACTACAACACTCTGAAAGTATCTAATTTTTAAATTTTAACAGGGAGGCCCCGGATTCCCGCTGGAAACGTGCCTCCACCGTGTAATGCTGGCTGGCTGCTCGCCCGGTCCTATAATTTCACCCCCATTTCCAAGATCCCTGAATACGTGCCTTAATTCTTGACATATTAAAGATTGATTTACGCCATTATGACTGTGCAGACCTTGAAAATGTTAACCCCTAAATAATCAATTTTATATAACACATGTTAAGTCCTATAATTCACATAAAGTACATAGTCCATGACCAGCTCATGGATCTGTGCTAGATAAAGGATATAACCAGCCTTTAAAATAAGATGGTTTGTGTCACTGGAACTCAATGACCTCAACTGAAGAGAGACAGAAAGTTATAAAGCCAACCATCCCAAAGCAGGCGCGACACAAAATTTTTTCAGCGGTCCAGGGATCTTCAGCTGGGGAAAAAAAGATCAATTTGGTGCCATTCTTAAGTGTTTTTTTAGAAAGAATACTTTTTCTTGAGCACCGGTATGAGGGTAAAACATGTATAACGGTTAAACAAAAGGCAAGGGAAATGAATGATTCCACCATTTTATGGAAACATAATCAATCCCCCAATTGATATTACGACCTGCAGAAATCGGTTTATTTTAGTTTTAATCATTTATGAATAGGGCCTTAATCAAGCTAGCACAATCCTTGCTGAAGGAACTGATCAGATCATAGAAATTTTCAAGAGGGTTTGTTTATAGTAGTAATGTAATTCCTGCAATGAAGTAAAAAGAAATTCAGGAACGTGTAAAAGAATCACGAATTGCATTGAGCACGATATTTCGACTAAACATCATCTACCTGTACATCAATTATAAAAGTACATAAAATATATATATATATATACTTTTTAACCTAATCATTGATCAACATTGATTATTTTTTCCTGACACTTATTACACAAAATTCAGTTTCCTTTCAATATCAATATTTATTCAAACTCTGATCAAATTAATTCTCAGTTAAAGTTAATATTTAATCACCAGGTATATACAGGTCACTTATATATGAACAGTGGCTAACATATATCTAACATGATGGGCCACACAAGAATTCATGTTATGCAGTCCTGTTAATTTATCCACCAGTTACATTTGTCTGACTCAAGTTATAGCCCAAAAGTGAATATTTTCTCGTTATTTTGACAGTGAAAATCGCAATGAAATGCAATTCGTCAGCAAGCTCAAGAGACAGCGTCTATATTTTCTTCTAACCGCTAACAGGTTCACTGTTTGTCACAGTTGATATATACCCAGTAACAAAGAATTGCTTGGCTACATCGGGCTTAAGCCAAATGTCATTTTTGTTAGATCTGTGTAAATTAATAATGATTACTAATGCATTAGGAAAAGAAGGCATGCAGTTTTTGAATGAAAATATGCTATTTATGACAACATTTTCCAATATCATATCACTGATTTAGTTCTACTAAAAACTGGCCATCGGGGTGCTTATCATGAATCAATGTGGACATAATCCTTTCAACAGCGAAAACTCAAATTTCTTGAAATAGATGGCCTTTGCCCTTAAAGCCAGATAATTTGACCAATCATCAATGTTTCTGTTTGTACTTACATTCTTATTGGCAGTTTTTCTGAAATCAATTGCTCCTCTCCCTGCAATGTAAAATTCTCCTATCAATATAACCAAAAAACAGAAAATAATGAAATGTGCATTAAAAGTAAAAGTATACCTTGTTCAATATCAACATCGCTGAAATTCTTTATGTCTTTATCACCTGAAAATGCGACGTTATGGATTCCTTCCACATCTGAAATAGAATAAAATACATGTATCAATCATTGTTTTTGGTACAGATCATAGAAAGAAAAAGATAAAATTATTTGTTAATCTCATTTTGATTTCAAGTTAATCAATCATGAATCTCGGCCAGTTCAAGTTGACGAATGCTCCTTATACTTTTTGATATTCAATTGATATACATATTTTATCTAGAAAAAAAAGACAAACAATTGGAATGGAACTATAAAACCAAACTAAGAATAAAATAATTCAGAACTTTTAACCACAATGTTTCGATTGTCAGAAAAAAACTGTACTGAGAAAATGAATCGTAATTGATTTGGATCTTCTATGCATACATGGAAATATTTTTCTAAACTCTTATCGATGGTTGTGATAATTATTGATATGAAAGATTATTGTACTACGTTGTTTGGTCACCGGATATCCAAGTGACATCACCTAATCTAATCTAACCTTGGAGTAATTCAATGATTACTTCAAGATCTAACCTTATACATATCTTTTGATACTTATGATCTGCCCGACTAGTAAAGGCAAAGAGGCTCGCTTGACCAACAAATCATTACATACGACTTGGAAAATATATTTTTCTTATTCTTATTTCCTGCAATAGACAGACTAGATAAACATGAAAACTATTCTATAAACATGAATGTTACCTTTTTCAGACAACTGACGTTTTGGGAATTTTTTATTCTTAATTACATACATAGTACGCTAATTGAAAAGACTGCATTGGTCAGCCAGTAGCAAATTATGTATATAAAAATATTCGTAATGAACTTTATGTGATTTAAACTACAGTTATTATCATTATGTAATGATAGTTTGTAAGCAAGTCATTGTCAATCAAGGCAAGTTTAATCAAATCCTAATTTACACGAGACCTTTTTCGTATTCTATACACAATGCACTTTTGGACTCTATGAAAACAATTTCATTCCTTCAAAACTATTTCAAAAACTGACTGTATGTATATTCATTACTATGTAGTCATACAATGTGTGAGACGATTTTTGGCAACATAGTACAAATAACCAAAATACATAAAGAGGACCTATATGTATTTTTTTTTAAATAACTCAATCAAGTAAAACAGGCCACGTTATATTCATAACCATGTTTTAAGGCACAATTGAAAAACAATTTCAATCAACACACGGATATAGTTTTTGTAAGTTTTCTATAATACATTGAAAAATAGAAGATGATATCCTTCAACAAAACGAAAAGGAAATCAATTCTTGCATGATCACACAGGAAGAAACGTTTTATATATCACTTAATTCAAAAGACGATGAAATTCTAGAAAATTAAAACTATCAGTTACTAAGTATTTACCAGATTAAGGGCTTTTTGAAAGAAAATTGGAGTCAGGCTAAAGTTAGGTATACACGTGGATGCATTTAGTATCCAATGTATTCGTTTATCTATAGACAAGAGCAGAGCTGCCAACCTTGGAAGAGACAAAATACACATGATAATTGGAAGTATGAAGAATTCAGCAACATTACAGAGGGACAATCTTCACATTTCTAAAAAGAAATATCTTTGTGACAAAGAAGGACAATGATTTCATCAAACCATAAATATTTTTTTCATAACAGAGCAGTAGGTTATACTGAAATCTGTAGCTGCCATTTCCGAAATCCTGTTATGCTACTGCTATGGCCCTCCAAGATGAGTGTAACAATTCATAGTAAGCGGTAGACCATACATAACAACAACCTTGGAGTAGATTACTCCAAACAATAAAATTCCCATGAATGACCATGATTAAGCGGCCCTGTCATGTTTATTAAATCAAATACCGTTTAGGTTTCCTTGAATATTTCTAAATTATTTGGCGTGAAAACTGTTAAAGGGAAACATGCCTAGAAGTTGGCAAACAATAGTAAACCACCTACGGTCAGTAGTTTAATCTAGGTTGTTAATTGTTATGTTACATAGGTGTAGGAATCCCTACTACCGGGGTATATATATCAAGAAATATTTGTGTTAGTAGAAAGATACCAATCAAATTAAATTTAAAATTCATTTCATTAAAAAAACTGTTGAAAATGTTTGACGAAAATAGGCCTATAAACACACAATGTACATTAAATATCGATACGATTTTAATTTTAGTATGCCGGTTTCGAAATTATCCATGAAACTGAAGCTCAATTATAGTGTTAGAGACAAAATGGGCAGTTTATGGCATCTGGCTTTGATCAATAGTATAAATGGACATGCACCACATATCAATGGACATGCTTGTACACAGTAAACTAATCTCTTGTAAAAGAAATAAAAGAGAAAATGCCTGAAACGCAGAAAATATGAAACCAAGGCAGTTTTGAATTCATTAGGACGTTTTACAGATGCATGATTATAATATTCAGTGATAAACATTCAAAAATCCCTGGTACACATTTCTAACAAAGAAAAGTTAGCACTATCTTTTGTCCAGTGTCATTGACAATACTTGCTAAATCAAAGCACACCACCAAATACTCTTGTTATCAAAACTAGCATTATTGAAACTACACTCTGCTGAGAAACATTTCTGGTGAAATGGTATTTGCATCTTGTATGGCTTATTTTTAGAGATTAACAGATAATATGAAACAGTAGGAGATTCAAACCCAATTATCATGACCCATACAAGAATGAGTTTTACTTATTTATAGCTGAGAAAAAAAAAATTTATTAGAACCAGACTAACCTTCTTGCTTTACAGGTGGGGTCCGTTTTCTGCATTTGTACTTCCAAACAAAGTAAGCTATAAGAAGAACTAATCCAACAACTAACAACGTGCCAAGAATACACCCCGCTACAATACCTCCAATATTAGGTTGTTGGGCAACCCCTTGAGCGGATGATAGTCCAATTGTCAATAAAAGAAATAAAAAAGTTCGGGGTGATTCCATACTGGATTATGATACTATCTATTGTGATCAGAGGGTCATCAGCCATTAATCCTAACTAGGTGTACATTATATACATGTGGTGTTGACAGCTACAGATTTGCATGAGTACTGATTTACTGTCAAATTTCTGGACTTGCTTACAACCGGTTGTGAACATTCCAGCCCATGGTAGTGGAATGTGCAGGTATTCACATAAATGAAAGGGCATGTAAGAATGGATAAACTGAACCGAGACCATCAGCTATACATTTCAATAAGGAGTGTACTGGAACAATAATAAATGAATAACAACACTAATTGAACCTGAAAAGTCATTTTTCAAAAGATTGCCCCAATTATAAAAATTGTCACCAATTTCAAAATTCTAAAACTCATTGCATAATGTTGTTTCACATAACGTTACTTGAAAATACATTCAGACCTAATCCACAAAGTTCAGTAAATTCACACCAAAATTCTAGCGAACAGTTTACACTACAAATTACTGATTACATATTCACATAACTAAAGTTGTAGACTTGAAGGACTGATGCTCAAACATTCCAACACACCTATAGATTTACATATACTAACCTCATAACTAATTCAAAGCATTCATTTGATCACTCTTGGGACTGCCACAAGTAGAATACTGCAAATCTGAAATATTTCTGAAATATACAAAATACATAACATATATAACTACATGTAAATCACCAATATCAAATCTGATTTTATTCACAATGGTAGTTGTATTGTAGGAAATGAATGTAACCAATTGTTATAGAAGAGTCCAATCTTGTTATAATGCCACCCTCGTTTTATTCCGACTGTTGAAAAGGGTAATTTCACAATTTCATTCCCTTCTCATGTCAAATTATGTTACAATGCAAATCCTTGTTATAACGAAGTTCAGTTGAAACTAATACTATTTTTATTTCAGATTCTTTTGTTTATTTCTACAGACAACCGAAACTGGATCCTTTAAGCCAAACAATGATTTACACAAGATATCTCATATCCCTATCACGAAACAAATGCTACCAAAATGACACATTTAGTGTCATTTAATATCTGCTCTTGAATAGACATTGTAAAACAACTTACTGCAAAAGCTATAAATTACTGTTCTGTAAACTTCTGTTGTCTATTTTTTCCAAGTTCATTCCTACACTTTTATATTGAAGAAATGTAAAAATCAGGATTAGTTGCACAATTTGCGAAGGATGCATTTTGCAAATACATTTCTTTTTGAAAATAAAAATATAATATGTAACTGCTTCAGAACATTTTTTTTCAAAGTATGTAACTGCTTCATAACAAAAACCTCGAAAAAACAATCACTTTTCCATTTTTGAAGAAACATTTATTGGAAATCTGTGGAGACTTTGAGATTTCAGCTATAGTTCGATAGATCATTGGAAAAAATAATTTTTGGGGAAAAATCCAGCCAGTGAATTGTAGTATTCATTGTTGACATACTTTGCACATAATCAACCAAACATTTATACTAAGGATATATACAAACACGTACCTGAGTAAGCAAGGACAAAGTTAAAATCCAAATGTCTCCAGAACATTCGTTGAAGACAATTTCTTGATGTTATGTCATTCCTTGTAGGATGGTCTCCATGTTTTCGTGAAAACAGTAATGAATACCCTAGTGTTCTATTATCCTACTATGATTTAGCAAGTAACATATCTGCAAAAGGGCTCTCATTTACGTAGGAAACATTTTCCGAATTCGACGACAATGCTAACTATAAATATTTATTCCAAAACTGAAGAAATAACTACACGTACCACCACTTCAAAATTTGTCTCATCCGAGCTTTTAGTCAATGAAATCAGACGCATGTTTCTACACGGGAAACATCAAACTGAAAACATTACACCCATTGAAACAACACTAACAAATGACCGAAAAACAATGATTATTTTCAAAAAATTTATTCAATAAAGAAAAGTTAGCTTTCAAGAAATGTTTCCATTAGATTCAATATACCATTTAAGCATGAAATATCAAGTGGAAATCTAGGGAATTTCAATGCTTTATGTTATGCCCGATACTACATCTAGCACTTATCAAATAACGGAGTCACTATAGGGAGATACTGATTAGACGATAGATCAACGAAAAGAAAAGTTTTTTCTAAATTCAAAATAGTTCCAAGCACATCATAGATATTGAAATACACCATTTAAAATTCTCTGTGATTTGTACTTTAGCAATGCATGCACTAAAAACCAACCCATATTAAATTCAATGCATATAACTATCCTCAAGCAGGAATAATTCGTAGAGTACTTTACAAGGTAAGGAACAATGAAATGAGAATGATCATAGATTCTATGACTGCTTGTCTCCCCCTCCACGATGTTGGATGTTTCAGAGACTGAATATTTTTTCTAAGAACCAATACCTAATACATTACATTGTATTACAATTTGTATATTATAAAAACCACTGTCGACAAGAGGTCGTAGTTCTTCAATACAAACTAACAAAAAAAATTTACACAAAATTCAAAATGGTGAAATTTACAGATACCAACTCTCGCATACATTAAACAGAACTATTCATTAACTATTTTTCTTAAGTAGAACAAGGAAACTATTGTTTTTAACACTATAACACCAAAAAAGCGATATGCTATTCTAGAAATTGTTGAAGAATGCTTTCATTTTCATTATATTTCATCAGCATAATTTTATATTGTACATGGATAAAAAAGTACATTAATATTGTAATGTGAATATACTTTTACATTATGTCAATGGTGGCAAACAAGACATATTTTACAATATATAATCTCATTGTTACTTAATCATAAATACATCAATGTCTTAATAATGAGCTGTCACAGGATTTATCATCTTTCGTCAATATTCAATATTCATATAACTATATTTTTTATCTGAATATGAATAATCAAAATAAACAAGGCACACTATGAAGCCATAGTTAACTCACTGAGCAAAGATATGTGTGCGAGAATCAAACTCGTTAAGTCATACAACAAGCATCTAACTTGTCAGCCTTAGTTGAGTAGAAAATGCACAAGGATATTATGAAGATCTAGTATTTGTGACAGACTTGTGAAACAATATGGCAGTAGGAGTTATAGATTTTATTTCAAAATTTTAGAGTAAGTAGAAGACCTCACAGATTCGTCATCAGAATGAATCAGAGATCACAGTAGACAACAATCATATATAATACCAATAATAAAGAGAACTCATTTTTCTTAAACAACTACTACTAAACTACAGGTTCATAAACAGAATGAATACACAGTATATCACTTAAACACTGAATAAATTAAACTTCAATTGACAACAATTTATTTACAAGCAATCCACACACAAACAACCTTAGAATTGAACTAAGACCACTTGTCAAATTTCATCTAAATGTATATATGTCTAGTACATCATTGAAGAGAAAAAGGGTAACTATGTCTTATTGGAGAGAATACACAAGAATAATGATGAGACC
>JAYMFW010084209.1:0-10425 GCA_036785005.1 Tubulanus punctatus | reverse complement strand
TAAACTATCCCTTCTTTTGAATCTTTACATCTTGGATATTAGCGACAAAACTAATTTTTCCAGAGTTTACGATGACTGGATTTGAATTTTCTCTCGTCACAATATAACATCGAAATGATGATTTATGATACTACGTACCTGCACCAAAAACCGAACATACATGATCCACCAGTTAAAACCATTACTCCTGCACAGGTAAATACCAAAACCCATATAGAATTGAACCTGGAAAAGGACAAAATTCTTCACTTAGATAATTTTTCTATTAAAGCCAGATTGCTGAATGAATTTCCACAGTGATTTTAGTTTAATACTTTATTGTTCCTGGCTCACTAGAATGATGAGTTGGAGTTGGAGTTGGAGTTGGCTCACTAGAATAATGAGTTGAAGTATAGTCGATTTTCTTCAGAAAAAAATCAAACTCAGTTGACTTTTCACCAGTTTCTGAAGAGTTCCACTTCACTCTAATCAGACCGGTTTCCACCACACCGTTAGGAAGGGATGTCAAATTACAACTCATATTCTCTCCCTTGATTTGACTCTTAACAATTCCGTCATGAATCCATGATTTGTTATCAGTTTGTAACCGGTGTAAAATAATAAATGTAATATTTGTTTCTTCAGCCGTCCATTTTACGACGTAATCTTCTACTCGCAAATCTTTGAGTTGTTTAACTGGAAATGAAAACAGAAAACATAAATTTATTTTCATCACTACGAATTGTTGGTTGTAGCGTGCATCTGCAAAAATGCAATACATTTAAATCCGTGTGTTGTTTGGTGGATGGGACGAACGCCTCATCTGTAAAAGACAGTCTACTTCGCATAATTCGTATAAAGACTACGCATTTATAAGTAATTCGTAGAAAGCACGAATTAAAAAGTCAATTCGTAGGAAACACAAATTTTACATCAACAAACACTGAGTTAGGATTCAGATGAATAAAGCCCCGGGTTTTCCTTCCGACTTTTGTATTTTTCAGAGAGATACCTGCTGCTCACCCTATACAGAAGTTACGACATTTTTGGCATAAATAGTGATTTCCGTTTTGTTAATAAAAAGCAGGATTATAATATCCGTTATGAGAACTCAATAATCACACGGCGCTAGGCGGAGCCTCGATCACCCAGAGGCGGAATAGAAATATCGATCATAAATGAATTCAAGGTATAACTTACAACGAACGATGATTGGATCAAATTGACGAGGTATAGTCGGGTAACCATCTAAAATACATCTGAATGATGATCCATTGTGAAGTTTGAAATCTGCTTTAAATTCTAATTTTGCATCGTGTCTATTTCCTGTGTCACCCTGTGTGATACCTCTTAATGCAAGTCCCCAGTCACTTCGACCTTTCTTTTGTTGGAATTTGATCTTCGGCAGATTTTTACCACTTCTGTGACACCGATATCTAACTGTATTTCCCTGATATCTGATATCAGGTCGATCAGTAAATTTAGTTTCTGATTCTAGATCTATAAGATAAAATAAGTTCGAACAAACTGACGGTAGATTTTATATAAAATGAGACAGTTTACAGTTTCTATCCACCATTTTATCAGGGTACCGCAGGACCCCATTGTTGGGCAAAGTTTTCGAATTTTCTTGAACAACTTTTTCGTGCGTATTTTTAGATAGCTTCGTCGGTCTATTAAGCGTTTTTTTTATTAATTGGATTACGGATCCGCCACCGAGAATTTACGATTTCTCACGTAAAAAAAAATTTATTTCATTTTTATATCCGCCACCCCTCGACTTTTTTAAAAGGTTTTTAAAATAAAAATTTTTGTTTTTCCAACCGCCACTCTCATTATTACTGCGTCAACCCAAAAAACTCCGGTTCCCGACGTTTTAGGACGCACGTAACGCCGGAAACGTGTTTTCAATAGATTTAACTTCGTGGACTTTGTATTGGTAGTGACGCCGTCACTGTCATGATAAGGTAACTTATTTGGTTACTTCCCTTCCCAAGAAACTGTACGGCAAGAAAACACAATTTCAAGAAAAAAAGTGAGCACTAAAGTCCGTAATCCAACTAATTAAAAAAAGGCCTTATATAAAGGGATGAGGTTTTCATCTTTTAAAACTGTGGGAAAATGTTTTCGAATAATGTAAATGGGATTGTTGTACATTACAAAAGTTCGAAGTGGTAACGATGTACAAATGTGTAACCATTTTAAAATCTTGTGTAGTGCAATCAACGTGAATTTCTAAATCGGTGATATCTGAATCATTTCCTAAAAGAAATTTATGAAAATCAGCGAAATGATTAGATAATTTGATGGTCATTCATATGCAATTTGAATTCTTAGTTTACTTCTGTACTTATTGAGCTAAGGCTATTGAAAGTTGAAAATCGGCCTTTGCGCGCCAACGAGGCACCAAGATCAGCCGTGTGTTGAATGTCTTTGAAGCCATCATTTTTCAAATAGAAAATGGTTTTAAATAATCGACTCAGTGCAAAAGTAAACTTATCTATAATTGAAAATAGATTTCCGAGACGTATAAGATTCACTTGAGAGGGATAAGTTGTGACTGCCTCTTGAGCTCTTTTAGGCTAGAAAATCGGTAATCGTCCATTATTGCTTAAAAAATTTATATTTTATAGCCTAACACAATAACATGAATTTGACTGTAACGTTCACGCGTCACACAGGTTTGTGACAGATATTTTATTCTTTGCGATATGCGTTGCTGTTCATAACTAACAACTAAAATAGGGACCAAACTTTGATTTCACCCAAAAAAATGTCTTCATACCGTTTCAGCATTAAGTTGAAAAGATTTCTAAAGTTTTTTTTATCATTTTTCCTAAAGTAAACTTATTGTAATTAATGAAAGGTAAGGCTCAAACACCAGATGATCGTAATGCCTTAATGGCGCGCGAAGGCCATTTTTCAACTTCCAATAGCTATGGCTCAAAAAGTACAGGCAGTAAACTAAGAATTCAAACTGCATATGAAAGACAATTGAATTCCCTATCATTTCTCTGATTTTCATAATTTTCCTATAGGAATTTATTAAGATATCACCGATTTCGAAATTTGCGTTGATTGCACTACGCAAGATTTTAAAATGGTGAGACATTTTCACATCATTACCGCTTCTAATTCAGTTGTTATGTACCAAATCCCCGTTTACATTTCCCGAAAGGTAATCTTTCAAAGTTTTGAAAGAAGAAAACTTCATCATTTTATATAATAGACCGACAAGGTTATTTGAAAACACGCACGAAAAAGTTGTTCACGAAAATTCGAAAAATTTGCGGTACCCTGACAAAACGGCATAAAGAAACTGTAAACTGTCTCATTGATACGTGACGCAAAGAAATGAAAAATATCTAATTTCACCCTCAAAAATGATATTCTTATTTTGACATTATTTTATACGATGAATAATTCAATTCAGATTTATACTACAAACATATTAGAATTCAAAACGTACTCAGAAGAGAGATTTTACCATGATTTTCTATCACTAGTGGTGGTTTTTTTCCTTTATATTCTCCGAGACGGCATTTAATCAAAGCGTTTGAAAGAGACCTCATCGTAACTGTACTCTCAATACCATTAGATGTATAACGTGTAATTTCTCTGCTTCCAGGCTGATACCATTTCACTTTCATGTCAGTGTTACCAATGCTACTGATGACTTTACATGTACATTTCACCCTTTCACCTTGAAGCCCAACACACGGATCTTCTAGAATCCGGATATCTGTAATAAACAAATTTAACATAATCATATCTCTGATAAAACATCTATCCCATAAATAATTCGCAATACTCACTGATGATATCAAAGGTATAAATTGGACTACTACTAGCTCCTGATGAATCGACACATCTAAATTGAACACCAGCTGTAGGTATAAACTCGACCTTTTCTGATGGTCGTAGTAGTTTCTGAGTATACCACCAGTCCATTCCAATTTGCTTCCATTGTACCTTTAGTTGTTTTATAGAACCGTCCTTCGTGTAACACATAACATGAACAGATGAATTTCCCGTATACAATACAATATTTGTACCAGGTAATATATTCTTGGTAATCAGTTCAACCTTTCCTGAAATATACATTCATCAAATTGTATGAAATTCGACAATAAAATTAAAATTATAGCTGATAACGAATTATCTGCAAATTGTTATCTAGGTCAGGAAGGAGGTCAACATGTTGAATATCACACAAAGAACCTATATATGAAGTTTGATCATAATTAGGCCAAAAATGAATAAGTAGGTCAATAGGTCATGAAAGCAAGTCAACATGATACTGGTCAATTTCTGACCATATAAGGATCCGATATATGAAGTTTGATCATGATTGGATCATATATAATAAGTAGGTCAAAAGATCACTAAAATAGGTCAAGACTATTTTAGTCATTTACTGACCACATAAGGATCCTTTATATAAAATTTGATCATGATTGGGCAATAAACAAATAAGTAGGTAAATTGGTCATAAAAAGTAGGTCAACACTATACCGGTCATTTACTGACCACATAAGGTTCCTATATATGAAGTTTAATCATGATTGGGCCATAAACCAATAAGTAGGTTAATAGGTCACGAAAGTAGGTCAACACTATACCGGCCATGTTTTGCCCACATAAGGAATCTATATATGAAGTTTGATCATGATTGGGCTATAAACAAATAAGTAGGTCATTAGGTCATTAGGTCACGAAAGTAGGTCAACATGATACTGATCAATTGCTGACCACACAAGGAACCTTTATATGAAGTTTAATCACAATTGGTTCATAAATTAGAAAGTAGGTCAATACCGCCATATTTGGTAAAAAATGTAGGTCGGTGGCAACATGGTTGATAATATGTTTCTACCAAGACTCACCAAAATGCGTTCTTTAGTTTTTGAGATACAACTAACGACGTCATTCAGAGCGTTATATCAGGGTCGAGATTGAGTTATGATGAAAATTACCGTAACCCTCACCATAACCCGAAGTATAATTCAACCTGTTTATAAAATCGGCACATCAAACACAGTCTTACTAGTTGAAGGGCAAGAAGAAATCATTATGTGAACGAGTGTCGAAATCGATGGAAGTGGCGTTATAAGGAGTTCATAGTAAAATGACGAAAGCAAGCATTTTAACAGGTTACAAAAATGCTAAATATTGAAGCGAAAAAAAGTAGAAAAATTATTTTTACTCAGAATACGATCTGCGATCCTTCAGCGTTACCACGGCCCCATTGAGGTCGATGGAAATTGACGTGGTTTTGAACATTAAATAGTCAACATTCAAAATACACTAAACAATATAAACACATTAAGCTTCCTCTATTATGACGGTGTTTGAAAATGAGAATCTAATTTTAACGCTGTAAAGCAAGCAAACGGGGACTACAAAAAGAAATCCAACAAATGGCTTTAGTGAAGATTATTTTGTACAACATTTTGGTCAAAGTTTCGTAAAGATCGGTTAAGAATTGAAAGCTGAATAGATCTTTTTTTAGAAATCTGTTCGGTATAATAATAATAATAGTTATTAAGTAAGAAAAAGAAAAAACCCGGGAATAACAAGGGAATTTTCTACTGAAAAGCAGAAAACTCTAATAATAAACAGGAGAATAACAATAGAGTTTTCTGCTCTAATATTAATAATAATAAACAAGGGAAAAACAAAAGCAGCAGAAAACTCTAATAACTTGAACAATTCAAGTTTTATGGCTCACGGCCTCTATTGACTATATAGTATTTTCTGTGTATAAACGGTTGAATTACATTGGTTTTATTACTTTTGAGGCTGTTCGAATCATTAACCGAGTTAACCACGACTCGGTTTTCGATTCGAGCTGCCAATCGAACCGATTTTGTTGATTGAGTAGCTATGGTGATGGAGTGATTACGAATGGGATTTTGAATACGCCACCTTGAATGACCGATTGGACCGAGGTCTCGAGCTGGTTTCCTACCTTATTAGTTACAAATCGAGTGCTACCGTGAGGCTGAAACACGCACCAAACTTTAAACCGGCTATCCATGTCATTAATAGAGAATAACTCACCAAGGGCGTCACTATGCGATTTCGATGGGAGGGTAGGGTTAATTATAGGTGGAACTTCACTGTTCAAAGTGAAGGCGGAAGTAAGGTAAAGGAGGTTCCAGAGGAAAATTGTGAAAATTCGATGCATGGAGAAGCGATCTTTAAATATATATTCCAGTGACTAATTATCCAAATATAAGTGATATATCGACTCATTTGTAATGTGTGATTCACACGTACCCTAAGCTGATTATAACGATTGTTATTCGGTTGGGTGATGTTGATTTCTGAGCGGGTTTCAATCGGCTCTGATAAACTTATTTCATAGATATTCTATGTGTACGAGGCTGCATAAGCATTTGAAAAGATAGCTAGATGAAATACCCCTATTTATAAGTATATAATTGCTAGTTATATTTGAGCGTATCTACTGCGTTTATGGGTAGATTGAAAGGAGGTGGGACAGGCTTTCTTCCTAAAGAAATACTTTCTGTCCTGTCAATACATTGTCCGTGTATATTATGCTTTGAGAAGACATACCTCTAACATCATAGAAGGCGTACTTCTGCAAACATTAAGATATGTTGTCTGATGGGGGTGATCAAGTCCCATATTTGACAATGATGTATGTTTATAGCAGAATACGATACACATGGATTATACTGACTGCCCTTATCGTCAGCCCGAACGGCTGTACTTTTTGTAAAAAGCCCGTTGTCGCGGAACTGGATACTGATTTGAACGGATTTCAGGTAGTATATTTCAAGTGTTTTCTGTGACTGAACGGATTTTCAAAATGATAAAAATGAGCCGATTTTTCATCGGCTCTGAATGTGTAATCATTTTCTTTAAAATGATAAAAAATGAGCGGATTTTTCGTTAGCTCTGAATGTGCAATCATTTTTCTAAAATTGATGCGAAGATTCCGGCTAAAATGTTAACCAAGGCCGTGGTGACACTGTTTAGCGTAAGTTTCGGTAACATGACCTGCTTGTAAGATACATCTTGACAAGTGGTAGAGTTTGTCTCAAGCTTGGTCATTATATGCTATACGTATGCATCCCGTATACGTTCCCTGCACTTTTTGACTTATACAGAATGGTTATAAATTTAACGTGGCGGTTGTGTTGTTATTTCTGACACTCACTTCACTTAACTGATTAGCTAATTTTCCAAGAGTAAACAGTTATCAATGCTCGCATCCTATTTTTGATTAATGATTAATGGAAACCCTTTATGAAAGGAATCACACAGGGCATGATAAAAGTAACTGCATATTTCTTGATAAATTTCGATATTCACACTAATGTGTAGTCTGTTTGTCAATCGTTTATTTTACACTAGCCACGTGCGTAGTTATCTGCACGTAAATTAGATTTTTTTCCTTCTAGGATGATGAAGAAATGCATCTGATTGGCTAAATTGATTGACACTATCATGACCTCACCTGCCGGTTTGGTTTTATTGGCGCTCATTTGCCCACTCTAACATTTGTTCTTAGTAATTTACGATCCCTGAGGGGACAATGGCGAAATTTCACAATGATCTAGGGCTCTATATCTGAAGATAGAGGATGCATTCAGAATTCAAAACTAGTGCATGACATGTAGCAATAAGTCTTTTTTCACAATGCCCTGCTCTGATATCATTGGGTTTCTAGGATGACAGGGAAAAAAATTACGTTTACAACCAGGACAAATGTTTAGTAAATTGAGGTAAATTGCCTCGTGTGCAAAATATCTCAGATAATGAGAAGATATGAAATTATATTCAATCCTGGACGTGTTTTATTTAAAAGAATAAAAATAAAATTCTGTTACACATAACAATGCCACATAAAAATGGCCTAAAGGAACCTCCATTTCTGCTAGTGTATGGTGAAATTACGTACCTAGAACTGGGTCATATTTTTCTATGTCTCACGAGTTGCAGATACGTATTGATATTTTACAGTAGGTTTAATCAGTCAGAAGAATAATATCGTCTTTTGGATGACAGGGGCAAAATCTAAACCTGGGAAATCACATTTTTCGTAAATTTTCAGTCATCAAATTTACAGTGATTTCAATTGGTCACAACACGATGACAGACCACGAAATTTAAGGATGTTTAAGTTGATGATTTTGTCTTACTAAATGTACACGTAATCATATATAGCATTCACATATTTTTATGAAATTCTAATGCTGTAAAGGATACATGCTTGTGTCACGACCAGACATGCTGGTGGTAGTGGGTTTTCCCGAAATATTACCCACAAAGCAAAGCGCTAAACGTTATTAGATGCATGGTCTAAATATAGACTGACTTGAAAATGAGTGGAAAGGGGGTCGTTAGGATTCGAACCCCTAATGATGCCCCCTATTTACGGACAATATCATCAAACTGATAATTTGCACTTTAATCATTCTACATATAATCGATTTTCACGCAACGACGCGATTCTCGTTTCAAGGGGAAATGATTTACGTATCTCAAAAATTAGTCATCGGAATTTGAACAGATATTTTAACGTGCAACATTATTTAATACGATTAAAATGTTTGCTGTATGTCTTACCTGAATCCCGCTTTGAAAACTTATTTGCGTCCGTTTCTTCGGGATCCTTTAAAGAAAATGTAGACGCATGAATATTGAAATAGATATTAATTTCTCCCATAATTACGTCACTAGTAGTGCGAGATGGACGCTGCGGAAATATTTGTCCAACCTCTTAAGTCGATAAGTACACGTTCGATGTGATTCGGTCTCACTATGATCATTTGGCTGATAGCCATAGCTCATAAAAAAATTCCAATGCAAATAAAATCAATTTTACTCGATTTGATTTACTCGATGATATATTATTTTGCATTACAATACTGCACTATTTCTTAATCAGCGGAGTTCTACACAGCGTTATTCGGTCCCATTAACGTAAAACAGTAGTAAATCGATGAAATCGTAAGTCAATTGTCAAATTATGTGAGAAATAAAATCTTCCACTCGTGGTTCCTGGGAACAAGATTTTCTGTGACTCGTTTCGGGTTTCTCCTTCACTCGTCAGAGCCTCGTGAAGGAGAATCACCCTCACTCGTCAACAGAAAATCTAGTTCCCAGCTACCACTCGTTGTAGATTCTATATTACCACACAAGAAACCAATATATGAAGTTTGATCAAAAATCGGTCTACAAATAAGGTCAATAGCTCAAGAAGTAAGTCAACATGTTACTGACCAATTACTGATCACACAAGGAACCTATATATGATTTTTCATCAAAATTCATCCATAAATAAGTCATTACAACCATATTTGGTCAAACATGTAGGTCAGCGGTGACATTGTTGTATTAGGCTTGTTCTACAGAGTCGCATCAAAATGCGTTCTTTTTGAGATATAACTACAGACGTATTCAATATCTTTGGATTGAGTCAACTTTCCCGCGTTGTTGTCATACTGAGCCATCTATCTGTTCAAGAATGAACTATGATGAAATGAAAATAATGTTTGTATACAACAAAATTTTTTCTACATTTCTATTTGCATAAAAATGTATCATTAATGTTGTATGATGCATTTTCAAAGATTTATTCATGGAAAAATATATTAAATACTTCAAACTTACTATCAACTTACGTCAACTGTACTATCAACATGATACGAGATTCGTGTAATTTATATGAAGTATTGAACTCGAACATTTTTGACATTTTTCATCGACCCCTAGCAGGCGAACAGAGACGATTATGAAAAACATTTCTATTACCGTTTCTGACAAATGAATAAGTAAACAAATAATGAAAATTACATGGTAATTGGTCAAGAATTTAAGGAGGAGATGCACTTTTCAACGATTTTGAGTGGAAGAAAATAATAATTAACATTGGAATAACAATAGGGTTTTCTACGAAAACAATAATAAACTCTAATAAACATGGGAACTGCAAAGAGCAGAAAACTCCAGTGAAAATGATTAATGCATGTTTAAAATGATGATTTACATCGTAAAAAGCATCTATTTCAAAACACTAAACATCCACCCAAGTTGAAATTTAGGGGAACCTTTTGGAATAATCAAGACAATTTTCAATAAAGTGGAATTTTATGAAAAAACATATGATTCATGTTCTCTAAATAAACGTACTACGTGTTCATTGTTTATTCTTGGATTCTCACGTTCTATTTTTGATTTCTGAACAATGTTTAATATTTACCTCATGTATTAGCGCAAAACAAGGAAGCGTCAAAATTAGTATCATCAGATACAGGATGGTCGTCTGTAAATAGATATGAAATACTGGTAAAATCCCGTCTCTATCATAAAAAAAACCACGCGTAGCAGCGTGGGCAATCATTTACCAATGAAACGTGATCCGTGTCGTCGCGTGAAATCATTGCGCAAATCATTCATCCACGTTTGAAG
>JAYMFW010084098.1:0-10427 GCA_036785005.1 Tubulanus punctatus | reverse complement strand
AATTCAATGACGCCTGGCTGTTGGTTTTGACAGACGCTTATTACCCTGTACCAACTTATTTAGAAGATAGAAAATATCTGAGATTCATTTGCAAAGGTACTCTCTTCGAATACACTTGTTTGCCTAATGGCATTTCTTCCGCACCTAGAATTTTCGCTAAACGGCCTAAACCTGTTTTGGCACTTTCAAGACGAGATGGCCATATGTTAGCGGATTAAATTGATGAAATCTACCTTCAAGAGATACTGTTTCAGAAAATGAAAATACCACCACTTGTACTGAACAACAGTTAACTAATGCAGGCTATTTGATTCACCAGATTAAATCAGAAAAGAAATTTGAAACTCAAAGAAAATGGTTAGGGTTTTGGTTAAACTCAATGATGTGGACTAATTCTATTGGTCATAACAAACAAACTGAAATTATTGAAGAATGTCAATTATTATTGGATACAAGTCATTCAACTATCCATCAAATGGCCAAGGTTATTGGCATTTCGATTTCTGTTTTTTCCAGCAGTTCAATGTTACATTATAGGTGTTAAGAGAATCCAAATCAAATTCATTAAGATTGAATTGCGGGAATTTTTCAAAAAAGACCAGGCTTTCTTTAGAAGTAAGGGAACAATTGAAATGGTGGATTCATAATATAGTATCCTATTCTTCTGCTCCGATTTCTCGGTCACCATCAATTATTATTATTTCGGCTGATGCCTTCCTCCATGTCTGGATGGGGTGCCGTCTGTAACAATGATAAAATCAAAGGTCATTTGAATGACGAAGAGAAGTTGTTACATATTAATGCTTTAGAAATTAAAGCTGTTCTGTTTCCTATAATTTTTTTTATTCACTTGTGTATCCTATGGGATAATTCTTTATCAGTAGCCTACATCAATAACTATAGTGGCACTAAATCGCAAATTTTGAATGATATATTAAAAGAAATTTGGAATAAAATTTTGGAAATCTTATTTCGTCATCGTTGGGAACTTCAACACACAATACAAATTGCTTTACTAACATTGGTTCTGATCCACTCGTGACTCAAGGGATCATTAGCCGTAGCTCGTCTCGTAACCAGGTCGGACAAGACCGAAATTCGAGGGACCCTTCCATTAGTTTACTTAATAAATACCAAATAAAGAAATCAACGCCACGTCCAATTCTTGATTTTGTGAGTTTTTTTTGGGGGGGATGACCAAAGTTGCTAGAAGTCTGCATTTATACATACAATGTAAAGAGAAAATAGATCGAGAAGCACGAGTTCTGATATTATCGGGCCGACCGTCGAGTCGTGAGCTCCAGACTAAAAATATAGAATACGGTATAGGGGCCAACATGGTCATGCGCGCTAGGATATTTATAACTCGGACAGTGCATTGTATGACATAACTACTACTGGATTCTAAAATTTAGATACTGAAGTAATCGCAAAGAATCAACTCTTCCCTCTCGTCGTCGTTATTTCATTTGTTAAAACAAGCGGACTCAACTCATTTCACTGGCCCCACGTTGGGTGCCAGTGTAATGAGTTTCCCCACGGAATTTTTAATGAGTGGTATTGATGATACATGGTCCTTGACAAGTCATTAGCTCATGTAACTTTCGTACTGTTAGATTAACTTGTGGTTGTGGTTTGGTATCATCTCAATTCATCCTTCCTACCCGATTATCAGGCTGTAGCCGCGCGAAAGACGAAATTTCATATCTTCATTCAGTTAATATGATTATCGTACACGAATTCGTCCATGACCCGTACAGTCAGTTGATCAGTACCCATGATGGTAAGACGACTTCTATGCAAATCCCTGTCCCAGAATTCGAGAAAAACTACCAGGAGTGGGATTCTGCCGTGGCCGCTGAGCAGGAATACAAAGTGCAAAACAAGAGGATTATGGAAACGGCTTGATCCCTAAAATCTATGTTTGAAATACAAGCTGACAAATTAAAAAGTGGAATAGAACGAGTAAGATATGAAACGCCCCTTTATTCTAGTTATTTCTCATGGTTAGTTTACGGTTCCCTTGTTATTTCAGCCGTATTGCCAGTCGCCAGCAATTCTCTTTTTTGGAAATTACAATCATTATCCGCGCTGGGGTTTTCTGCGATACACCCAATGTCGGCTGTCATACTGCATGATCACGTACCCGGTCACGAATTTGTTTCTAATAATTCGGCCATCTATACTTCTGCTGCTCTGGAAATCCCATTTGAGCTGATCGACTAATTAGATTACCAGAAATTGCCATCAATTTTTCAGCTATCGTTTTTCTTTTCTTTTCGTTAAAATGACTTGGACTGCTATTTCAAGCATTATCTCGTGCTCCCGATGGGCTACCCTATATCCCGCTCGAGCTCAAATATCGGAGTTAGTATTGGAAGTTTCTTCTTTAAGTCGCTGTCTATTGATTCCAACCATGATAACTCCGGTCTGTCCTCGTGAGGCAGCGGCTACCCGAGCCTACTGTGAAAATCTACCCGGCCTTCACGTGCAAGGGCACTGCGATTAAGGTGGACTGGACGGGTATCAAGTTATGTGACATGGATACGCTACTCACATGGACTCCTCCAAATTCGGTACCTATTTCAATATCCAATTAGCTTGCACTAAAATGTATGCTCCAAGAAAGCAAACGCAACGTATGCCCATACTTTGATCATCACGGGAAGCGTTTTGGTGTTCCAATTTGCGATTTAATATAACGCGTTTAAAAAGAAAATGATGGCTTATTGATAATGTATTATCTCTCGTTTTCAGCTACAGTAATTAACATGCTATTTGTCCCGGTTTCTTTCTTTTTCAGGACTTCTTTGAACTTCCTGGAAAAGCACGGGTCATCCGAGTGTATACATTGTGTCGATTGTTGGAATTTGTGTAAATATTGTACATAGTTGATATGAAATTTTGGATATGGCATAATGGACTTTGTGACGAGACAACGATTTCCATTCTAAAGAAAGCGGACAGTTGCGGACGAAGAATTACTTCTGTATTAATTCACCTATTGATGGTTGTGTTGTTTTTTTTAATATAATTCCAAAGTGACGTCTTACTCTTTCCTAAGAACCAGTCCATCTTAGGTTTTGGCGCGGGGACAACCGTACGATCTCTTTTCTATCAAAATTAATAATTCAAAAAATCTGCAGGTTATGTTCATCAACTATAAACTTGAAAGTAAAACAATCCTCTCCAATTCAACCAAACGGAGAACTATATGAGCGACATGTTTTTATATTAATTAAGATGTTGACCTAGGCAAAACCAAGGAGCTAGCCAATCAAATATTATCTGTAAATATGTTCAGCCAATGAATATCTATGGGAAAATTAAGTGGGAATCTTGGGCATGTAAAATATTGTACAGAGATCAGTCACTTGGTGAAATACGGAATAAATACATAATAACAAAGCTGCTACTCTCGTATTTTGTATCGTTTGGATTTAAGGATTTAAAGGATTGTTGAGTAAGTAAAGCTTCTATGTGTTATAGTATTGTAACTGCCATTTACACAATCCCTTATATAACTTATCATCATCAGACCACAAGCCTCAGAGGAGTGGATTCGATATATCTGAAACAAGACACATTATATGAAGTCGGTCTCAACAACATCTGGGATAGCCAATCGTTCCCAAACGCAAAATAGCTTAAATGCACCCTAAAATAACGTCTCAGTGACCAATACTTACAAAAGAGGAGAGCGGTCATGAGAGATTCGCCTAAAGATCCGTACCAGGCAGGTTTTAAAGTTTCTTAAAGTTTGTCATAATAAAGTTGAAGTTGAAACTGACCTAAAATCATTTCACTCTACAAACCTGGTCGCATAATTTGTGCTTGATTGAAATAGTGAACAGAAAATCGTTCCGGAATTTAGTCAGGGTATTGTGTGGAATATGCGTTCATTAAGTCGTTAACTAAATTATGTTTGGTTGAATATTGTAATACATGTATATCATTTACCTCATTTTTACATTTATTTTGATCCTATGTCATTATATATAATAATCATAAAAAGTTTCAAATATTCTGTATTATATAAATGAAGGAATAATCAATTAATGGAAGTAACAACATTCGTTCTTTTTATCTGGGGAGGGGGAATGACCGCTTGCTATAGGGAAAATGACTGGAAGGAAAATGGGCAGAGGGACATCGGACGTGTCTACCAACTGGTTCACATCAGCATGCAGCTACTCAGTAGTGTTCACTCTTGTAAAAACAATTGAAGAAATATGTTATTTTATATAATGTTTGTTGAAAATTAACTTAGAATAGGCCTATACATTTGATAAATTGAAAAGTATTCTATAATTTAGGTTCAATAAAGATGACTCACTTAAAATTAGCTGTGTATTCTGGTATAGTATTAATTACCTGTGCTTTCTTATCACTCAATGATTTAATTACAAGCTCATAATCATTGTTATTCATACAAAACCCAAGTATAAATACCCATATGATTATGCAAATGCAACATTCATGCTTAACATGGCTCCTGAAACACTGACAACAGCGAAAGAAGGTGTTAAAAAATGTTTAGATGGTCACATGTACGTCAAGAAATATGAAACAAAAAGTGAGATTTGATGAAACCGTGTCCAAAACAGGTCTGATGGTTGTCGTGGCAGTATACTGATGGATTTAGCAATGCAACAGCCCGAAAATGCTGTTGATCACAACCGCGTTGCTGATTTAGCAGAAAAATTCACCAAAGCAAGGATAAGGATACAGAAAATTGCAAAAAATTACTCCATGCAACCCAGTTCAGGTTTACACACGAGTTGTACAGGAAACAGATAATGCCCAAAAAGTACGTCTTCCATCCGAAGAAACATGCAAAAAAATCCATTCGATAAGCAAAGAAATAGCAGTTCAACAAATTTGAACAAATCTACGTAATCCGTGTACCGCTAGGTGATACTGCTATTTCAGTAGAATATTGCTTTCTTGATTAAAAGGTTCAGGAAACTTATACAGAAATTTTGCAGGTGAGTCTAATTTTCAACTGAAGTGTAAATGAATTTTACTAATATGTGAAATTTAAAATGTGTCATTGTTTATTTCAGATTCTGATCAATAAATGTCAAGACAGGGACATTACGAGGAGCCAGAATATGTAATGGTTGATTATAAGGAAGCCGTTCACAACGCCATAGGTACAACAATCAAGTAGGAATTCGAGGAGGATCATCCTCCTCGAATGACTATTCGATAGAGAACTTACGGCGAACCGAGTGAAAACTATAGAGGAATACTGAATAATATCACAGAGTGTGATCTTCTATTCATGAAAGCAGTTTTACTAGTGTTCACCACGTTTAAAAGGATGTTTCAAAGCTTTTTGCCTCTGATTCATTTCCTTTATGATGATATGAATACTATGGTACGCACACTAATGGGACAATTTATCAAGATGGACGTCATTGTTAACAAATCGGGTACAAGACTTACATCCATTGACCGTAACAAGCCTGGAAATCAGAATCTTGATTCGAAAAGCAAAGAGAAACTGGGAGAATTGCGTCATAATACGATGATAGTGACAGAGACTACTCTGACTTTATGAAAAAGGTAAGTAAACTAGAAAGTGTTCGTTATCGTTATTTTTCTCGATCTTTGTTTGAATGCCTATTAATGTTTCAATATATTTTTTTCGGGTGAAGAAGTTCTATTCGGATGCAGTTGATTTCTTGATTGCATCATTGCCACTAAAAGACAAACTACTTCGGTACCTACAGGCATTCCACCCAATCGCGCGAACGGATAAAAATACACCAAATTTAGTCAAGCATGTTACAACCCCTTTAAAGCATAAATGAAACAGGGAAGAGTTGGTAGACCAGTGGAAATCATACATGGTCGAGGTGAGTTCCATACAAACCTAAAATGTTAATGTTGTTAATTGATTATGATGTTTTAATACATAAAAAGCTATTCATATTCGTAGGACATTCTGGAGTCATGGTATTGTTATTATGCGAAAATGCTAATGGTAAACGAGAAGCGGATTACAAGCCATTAGACGAATATTGGGGGAAAGTATTTACAATCAAATCCAGTAGAGGTCCTCCGACGTGTGATGTCCTTGCCCACTTGGTGAAACTGGTTTCGAGTTTGTCTCATGGTTAGCCTACATTTGTAAAGCTTCCATGGAAATTGTGGTTGAAGTAATGGGGATTCAGGAATTCCAATTAATGTACATCTTTTTTTTTCTGAAAGTTGAAGGTTCCGCAGATGTTGAACGAGGCTTCAGTAAAAATAATTTAAAAGTCACCGCCCACCGTACGAGACTCATTGAAGAATTGATCAACGGACTGAGGACAACATATATTTTAAAAAATTTCAAAAGGTACATCTTTTCCAATATCATTAGAATTAATAAAGTAAAGGCTCATTTAAACAGACACCTATTAGAGCTTGTCTGAAAAAAGTAAATCATGTAACTCCTGTGTTTCCTCAAGTTCTTTTCACAACAACCCAGCCAATGTCGCGATCACAGATCAATTACTAATTTCTGTTTGAAATGGAAAATCTAACTATCGTAAAAGGATGAAGGAGAAGATGGAAAAGGAGAAGATTCCTGAGAAGAGTGTAGGTACACTGTTTTAATAGATGTTGTCTTCATATTATGAAAGTTAGATTTGGTCTTTCTTCGCAAAAAAACGAAATAGATGAAATAATCCACGAGATTTTCAGATTTAGGGAAAAGTAGAATAATTCTTGCAAAAGTAAGGTTTTTAGCCGTATATATGAGGAACATATTTGATTACGTTATCATTTTGAATGTACAAGACGTATAGTAGAAAAATGCTTAACTGAAATAGGCCTACCGTCCACATTTTTAGGGCTTCCGGCCTTATAGCTTTCGTAGACGGAACGAAATCAGCAAAATGAGTTCCAGAGAAAGGCTTTTCCATTGCTTGACAATTCGAGGAACCATATGCACTAATACAAGAAGCAGAGAATATACTTTGGAACTATTGTCGTAGAATTTTTAATCTGGCCTTCGTTATCGGCAGAATAGCGGGTTTAATTCACGAAAATAAAATCCACAGAATAAAATTCTCACGAACACGTGACTTGCTACTACGTGGATTTTGCATGAAACAAATACCCTAGTCGTGTTACTGATAGTAATTTGAAGAAAATATCTTAATCGTCAAAATGTTGTCGTTGTAGTTTTTTTATTATCCCCGGAAAAAAAGAAGTTTGATACCCATGACTTTACGTCATTCGACATTGATACACGAGAGTCAAACATAAGTGGCTCCAGGGATGCCTCCGACAAGGAAAACGCATTAGAAAATCCTTTTTATAACTCAGTATCACCATAAACACAGTCTAAATATCTAGCTCCCATTTATAGCGTTAGGCTAGGATAACTTTCCACTGTGTTTGCATTATAAGTCTGAATGTGCAAAACAATCCATAGATAGTCCCTCTTTTGCTCGTAAGTACTAGTAGTAGTACAAATAATCCCTTGCCTTATAGGAAGGTGGCCGCCATGCTCCGAGGAGCATCTTGTTCAAATATCCCGCCATTTTAACAGTGGGTTGAGTTTCTGGAATTGGGTTTCCTTCTTTAAAGAGACTAGATAATAGTCTTCCAATGTCCCTAATCTGGGTCAGAAATATACGCATAAATAATAAAACTGAAAGAGACGACAGTAAAACTGCCGTGCGGGTCTCACTGGAGGACCGAGTAGCTGGAGAGCAGAGGTACTATCACACCCCTGAGGACAACACACAGCAACTTTGAGTATGCCAAAATAGTTTAACACTTATAATAAAAAGCGTTTTTTATAGGACGGTGTAAACTTTTTTTGGCATACCCCCAGTTTTTTATCGTTTTCTGTATCTCTCTGTGTGACAGCTACCTGTGCTTGTAGCAAATGAAAATATAAATATTTTGCATTGGTTTTCAATAAGAAAATATGCGCCCGCATGTCAATGAATAAAACAATATCTGCCTGAATTAGGGAGCATCTCAAAATTTTGACGTTGTTCTCTAAACGAATAACCAACTTTTACGTCTTGACCCCCACCCCCTCCGTCAAACAGACAGTTGGCTAGAAAAAGGTGTTTGAAAAGAGAATGACTGATAAATCATGTCTAAATGTCGGTATTTTATTAAAAATTAATTTAAAAAAAGAACTATAAAATTGACATATTATTACAAATGTATTTATAAAGTACATGTACGTACAATATCAAAATTCAACTTTTACGAATTTGCTTTTGATTTTCATCCTTGGGCAAATGTTACTCGTGTTAACAATTCACAAGTTTCGAACCCACCAATTGCCCGACTAATCGACACTTCCAACTATAAGATCTATCTGCTATGCCCGTTAACCCCCCTTCCCCCACCCTTCCGCGGGTTATTCGTTTAGAGAAGAACGTGGAAACTTTGAGACGCTCCCTTACGTGACTAAATACGCATCATTCTGAAGGAATAAGTGTGACGAGAAACAAGGCTTCAAATTTTCTTCAATCGACAAAAAACTCGGGGAGAATGCAACCATGAAATTGTGTCCGGCTTGTGCACCATCGGAGTGGATGTACAGCCCACGGCCGGTATAACGCCATCATTTGGGACTTTGAAATATGTGGCGTTATACCGAATTTTGCATTTTAATGGATGACAATTTACTTGAATTTAAACTAGATTTGGCAGATTTGTTCATCAGAAAAAGATGCCGTTAACTGAGCTGTGGCATTATCAAGAACGGCGTTATAAAGAACTTTGACTGTACATGTAGTTAATCATAACTCTTCCAAAAATTCGATCCCAATTTTCACCCAATAATTTTAGTCTTAATGGAATTATCTTTGTCTATTTCTCAATTTTCCCGCTAAAAATATTTTGAAACGTCGTGGTTTATTTTTCTGGGATCACTACTACGTATATCATCTTATTTAGGTTTATCTATTTTTTATGTTGATTTATAAGTTCGTTTATGGCTGGGCATTGTATGTTTATGATCAAAGATGATATTGTGAATTTGATATGTTGTAAAGTCACTATGATAAACGAAGCACACTACAAAAACAGAAACGTCCTGAAACGTCTGTTTCTGACATACACAACTCGAGAAATCCACAATTGAATGAAGCAGCAATTAGATATCAAGCCTAAATGAATTAATGAACGTTTATCATTTAACACTGGAAATAAACAACTCGGTAGATTTTAATGATTTATCTTTGTTCGGTATTTATATAATTATATAATTCTTTTAGGATTGTTTTGAATCGCATGAGAGTGTCACATGTTTATAAATCCTCTAAGGTCAAGAGGATTTATTCACGATGGTGAAGTGCAATTTGACCGTCTTCCTGAAAATATGGTCAAAATATAGGCAATTGAAATAATTGGAAATGAATCCAATTTGGTGTATATAAATAATAGCTGGAGAGCAGAGGTCCTATCACACCCCTCTTGCACCATATTTTCGACTCAACTAGACTGGGCCGTCTAGAATTTTTTCTTATTTTGTGGTTTGCGCTCTATCTACAATGGCCATCAAAATTTGATTGCTGACAATAAATAAAGCATGTTTTTCATGAAGATAGCGTTTTCTTTAACATTTCGATGTATTTTTTGTGTATCTTTTAAAAACGTATTCGCCTTGCGTGTACGCCTAATTTTAATTTCTACTCACTATGTTAGTCACTTTTTCTATCTGATCTGTGTTACAGGCCATTTCTAATGCATGCACAAAGGCTAAAAATATTATGTCTTGTTTCTTAGAGATTAGAGGTCTCAAAAGCGACCGAAACCTTTTTCCAATTATTTTGTTTGTAGGCCATGAAGGCAAAAAGAATCACATCATAATCCATATTTGCACTATAACATGGCGTTTTCGAATGCAGTAGAATATAGGGAAATATTGTGGATAACCGGTCTTGAAATTCAATGCAGATCAATTTGATATTTTTAAGATGCAAAGTCAGTCCGCTCGCGTAAAAAAACCATAAATCATTGTAAAAATGTTTTGTGGACAAATAAAATCATCCACTCGTGGTAGATTCTATATTTCTCTATAAATTTCCTCCTCTCCCGTTCTCTATTCGTAAATCGATTTAATTTTCTTTTTTCATCGTCGTTGTCATTTTAGTTGAAGTGAATACAATATGAGGAAATATTTTTTGCTATATATGGATTTTGCACATCACTGTGTCTATTCACACGTCAGATAATTGATGAGTCGAAAACCATTTCTCGTTAGAAAAAGTATGAAAAGATAATTGCATGAATTCCATTGTTCAAGCAAAAACTGAATACTTTCAATAATTGACTTGTTGCTCAGTTTCACGGAGCAGAATTAAACATCAATACAATATAGTTAGGCCCGTCCCTTCTATCGCGTCGCCGACATTATAATTTGGACCAACCAACGTCAACGCAGTCTTAACCGTACAGCG
>JAYMFW010083654.1:0-10433 GCA_036785005.1 Tubulanus punctatus | reverse complement strand
GTGAAGGAGAATTACCCTCACTCGTCAGCAGAAAATCTAGTTCCCAGCTACCACTCGTTGTAGATTCTATATGTCTCCTTCACTCGTCAGCAGAAAATCTAGTTCCCAGCTACCAGAGTATAAATATAAATTGAACAGAAATCATGACGATGTAAACATTATTTCATTAATCATCAAGCTTTAATTATGAATTTTGCTTCTCAAAAAGTCAAAGATTGGCTACCGGGTAGTTATTTGAAAAACACGAAAAAGTTATTTTAAAATGAGACTTATTATCCTTCACCGTCGATCAATGTTTAAAGATAAATGCATCATTAAATTTCAAAATCCACTATGAGAGACTTCCGTCACGTAACTTAAAGCACGATTTCTATTGATTTTATTTGGCCAATTTTCCGTTGTTTTTAGAACGAATTAATTGAAACGGAGCATTCGCTATTTTGGTAGGCCTAATCAGTATAACAATAAAGTGACTCAATTATAGTATTCATAAAGACAAGTCACGTATTCCAGTGTTTGAAAGATCTAATTTTGGATCGCTTAACGTTTGGCTTATACGTCATGACCTTTTGAAGTTTCAAATATAATACTTCGAACCCGATAAAATTATGCCAGTTTATTTCAAAAAATTTTGAGCTCAAAATGAATACCATTGTTTCTCGTTTATCGATTTAGCTATTTCATAACATCTAATTCAGGTATATAGCATATCATATTTTTTCTAGGGTACATGCATAGATGACTTTTGATGCATCCTGTGGTGTATTATTCAACTGCGTCTGTAATATTCATAATCATATTCATGTATTTATGAATTTATTTATGTCACAAATTTATGTACAAAAATTAGAATGTAAAAGACTTTTATCTCAACAATTCACAATACATAGATATGAGAAAAGAGAGAAAGAATTACAACAAGGGGTTGACCAAGAAAATGACACTTTACCCTCAGAACAATTAACATATTATACAAAAATAAATATAAATTGAAACAATCAAAAACGCCAAAAAAAGAATGTTTAATGTGTAGAAATGATGTAGATTTTCAATTTCTTTTTGGATGTATCTAGATTAGATATGAATATCGTGACAAATAGCAATCAAATCTAAATGTTTTTCAAATCATTATCGTAAAAAATATCTCTCGTAAAAATTCGTTCTACGAAGACGGCGAAAACCATTCTGGTTCTAAAGCTTCAATTAAATGGACATCAATAATAAATGATCAGTTTTCACGTCCGGAGATCAGCGGTTAACGTGCGTGGGGGTTAGAGGTATTTACGTAGCGTTGACCCGCACTGTTTTAATATGCAGACAATAACGGGATTCGAACCGGAAAACTTCGATTAAACAGAGCGCCATGTGGTCTGTGTCACAACCGTTAACCGCTAAACACACACACGCGGTCAAACTATCACCGGTGGTATCATATTCGCGTCATGATATATGCGCCGAGATTATACTTACGCCGAGCGCAAATTTACCCCATGTCTAATATTTGACTAAATATCATACCCCGCCCGCGAATGATTATAACCGTCATTATTATTAAACAGGAAATGCGACGCGTACTAAATCCGAATTACAGTCCCGGTCCGTGAAATAGCGTCTTATGGTTGCTATATTAATTAACAACTCAAATAATATTCCCCATCATAATCTGATTAACGACGCAAATCTTTACTTCCTATTTGCCGGCCATCTTTCATTCAATATTCAATCTCCTGCTGTTCGAATTTAATTACGGATTTTAAAATCACGCGTCCGCCGCCATATTGGATATTGTTAATTAACTCGTCAAAGCAGATAGAATCTGTTAATATTTTAAAGGATGTTTGTTGTCTTGTCTCAGACAGTCCCGGTTCGAAATCTAATTCCACCCAAATTTGTGATTCCTCTCCGACGCTTGAAAAATAAATAGTTTACTGAAATCTATTTCTATATCTATCTTGATGTAGATTCATCTATCTCCGTATTTCGAATATAAAGGTAGTTGTAAACGGGTTGGTTCTAAACCCGGTATGACAGGGCATGCGACACTGGGATTTAGCATTTTGTTATTGAAACTGCTTAATTCATTCCAATTCCAAGGTCGTACAAATGAGATTCAGAAAATGCACTAGAATGTATATGACGTCGCAATGAGGAGCTCTCCACTTTTATAATTGGGGCTGTTGTTAATTACCGTGATAAACAGTGCATGGCTGGAAAAAAAACAGTAAACAGATGACACTACGTTGTACGGGGTATAGGTCAGGCTTTTTGAACATGGTATTCTTATTTAGGGCTTAAACGAAACACCCGAATAGGCAACCCGTTCGGCACAACAATGCCACCCAAAATATGTTCAGTTAAATTACTTTTGATTTCATAACTTAGTACCTATCACCATGCCATGCCGGGTTTAGAACCTGATCGCTTGATCACAATTTCGTCGTGGGAAATATTTGGCGTCATTATACAAAATTTAGTTTTAACATTGTTTTAAAGGATGACAATTGGATGAAATTTGAAGTGAATTTGACAGATTTGTTCCTCATAAAAATATGTCGATAACTGAGCAGTGACTATATACAACGGATAGCGTTTGAACGAGTTCGTTAGTAGCCAGAGTCGATTACTGCAAATTTTCCACTTTCATCCGCCATCTTGCGATGACGTTTTTGACAGTTGGTGGCGTCAGTAAAAAAAAATTCAGGATTTTCGAATCCCAAATTTTAGAAAAATTCAGATAACTCTTCAAAACCCTTGCAAAAAGAATGACATAGCGTTTTTAGGACCTTATGTGAACAATTTATTAAGCAGAAAATAAAAAACTCGAAATATCAGTGTCAGTCTCCTGTTCTTCTGAAGTATATTTTCTCTCAATCTTATTTCAAACTCTTGATCAAAACATTTGCCCGGCCAATTTATCAATTCACTTTTCTCAGTAACTGTAAATCTTCAAAACTTCATCATCCACATCATAAAGTTGCAGTGGCTTTTGCCTCTGAAATTCTAATTTGCTGTATTTTGTATTATATCTAGTCTTTGTATATCACTTTAGTGACGTTTTAAAGTTTCTTTAAATTTTCTACAAATTTTGTGTCGGGAACTTGTCAGGAGACATTTTAAACATTTTCAGGCGTTACACGCACGCGCGCTTATCGACTCGCAGAAGTATAAAGACATCACACGCTCTTGTATCGGTAGTGGAATACCTACGGGCTATTTCACCGCGCGCAGTCGTATTTACATTTAGAGTGGTCGATTACTTATTCAATTTATATACACATTCCTTACGCATTACAATTGTTCTTCAAAAGTTGTATTTGATATGTGAGCGAGACCTCCCCGAACGTATCCTAAAGTTAAATTGGTCTTTTCGCTGAATAAACTTCTTGCCGGTGTCGTTTTGTTTACAATGCACGTTTGTAATTTCATACTCGGCTTTGCGCCTTACTCGATGATAAACTGGCAATAGAGAGAAAGGTTTGACATATAGCCGCGGTACAAGTTACGTGAACGACTCCAAAGGGTCGATTTTTGTGTAATACGTCACGATTCCCTAAAGGTCAGGAGTGAAACCAGTCTAAATTTTTGTGTAACACGTCACATGGACAATATTGCGGGATTCCCTAAAGGTCACGGCTGGAGTCGGTCTTGATTGCTGTGTAACCCGCACAAATTATTGTGGAATTTCCTAAAGGTCAGGACTGAAGTCAGTGTTCATTTTATGCAACACAACTTCGTGCTTCAATATGATTGCCGACGCATTTCAGGGTACAAAAATCTCGAACGAAACGTCAACTAAAGTTTAAATTTTGATCGTCGCCTAATTCTAAGAATTGAAATTGTAATCTAAATTATTTATTTCCATTTGAAGCGACACCCTTCGCGATGCCAATTTGATCAATCATTATGAATTTTTGTTTCTAAATTAAGTACACGTGTCCTCAAAATGTGACATCAAAGGTCAGCGGCACTTGACATCAAATTTTTGTAGCAATTCCTTTTTTTATTCTTTTCTATTGCCTGTACGGGGTCTATCGCATTGTGTCGGTTTTTAATTGGTTCGTATCGGTCGGTCTGCCGTTTGTGCGACAGAAAATTATTGTTTATTTGATAGTAATCTGTCGTTTATTGGCGGACGTAAACGAACCGGTCCGATAATTGGTAGAGATAAGTTGATATTATCGCGGCGACGAGTAATGACAGAGTGATCTATACTATCATCTCTCAGTATAACAGGTCCCTCTCTATTTAATATATGATCTATCGTCGTCCGATAGAACAAGCTTACGGGATCATTGTATCGAGTAGGGGAATAGATACCCTGATAGCAGATAGCTGGTCAGATATTCAGTTAATATAGTCAGTCAGGCAGTCAATCAGTCAATCAGTCACTCAGTTAGACAGTCAGTCACTCACTCAATCAGTTGGATAGTCATTCAGTGAGTCAGGGGGCACGTACTAGAGCATTATAGACCCTTCCAACAAGTAAGGTTATGACATCAAATGGGGAAATAGCAATAGCTCTGTTGAAAGAAAACCATGGTTTTGAATGGAAAGAGTTCAATTGTATCTCATGGTTCTTACACCTTATGACATCATACGGGGAAGTCGGCCATATTTTATGGAAGTGTCTATAGTAGAGGTCGCGCACGTGATGTAATGCCGGTCAATAACAATACTCATTCACGCCCCGGTCCCGCCGTAACTATTGTACGAACACAATACGTCGAGATCCACCATATTGAAGGTCAATACAAAAGATCGACCCACGTGACTGCACGTCCTCTACAGCAACTTCCGCACCCACACAGGTATAAGTTCAACGCATCAAGGCAACCCTTATCTATCTGTTTTAAACCGCGATTCTCATACGATCAATCGGAGATGCAGAGAAGGAGAGAGCACAGTGTGGGATGATCCTCACCACAAATCGCACTGATCTGGTCGTCTCTTCAGTGAAATTCATATCCCATTTACAACTTTGCTACGAGTGTAGTAAACTAAAGAATCGATTTTGCGTTACAAAATGTCTAACGATAAGAACGGAGTAAACCCATTTGACTAGGGATTAGGTTACCTCGCAAAAAAAGGAAGATGATGAAATCTAAGCTGTACACACCTCTACTTTTAAGAGTTTTTCACAAAGTGAATGAAATCAAAGAGCCTTCTCTCTCTCTTTGCAGTAGGCACTGCGTGTTACTAGTTACTTTATACAGAACTTTTCAAAAACCTTTGTCATACTGTTGGTCCCTATTGAAAGATTCCACACGTATAGTGAAAGTCAAAACGTGCAATGAATGATTTCAGGTCAGTTCTCAAAATCGACGACCGACTTCACACCTGAATTCTACAATCAGGGGCCGATCCACATTTGAGAATAGGGGGCCGCAGGAAATTTTTGAAAATTCAGACCCCTCAATGTGCAATTTCAGCGCTTTTGAGGGTAATTTTCTGTAATGTTGAAATGTAAAAAAATTAGTGATTTTTTAGAATAGTATATGTCAACTTCAGGAAAACATTCCAATCGGTAAAAACCGCAATCTCTTTCTAAGTTTGGCAGAAAAGGAGGCCGGGGCAGGCTAATTCATGATGTGTTACACAAAAATGACGCCCGATTTCAGACCTCTAGGAAATCCCGCAATAGTTCGTACCGCTAGTGAACCTCTCTCTAATAATTCGATAATTTACTATCTGCAGATGAAGAAATGATTTTCGATCGTCTGCGGCGACTGTTTCCAAGAGAGTGATCCAATCTAGCTCTTTAAGCTTTATCACAACAAACGAAGTTATTCGCCAACGGGTAATAGTTATAGAACAAGTGCAATATTTTACCTCCGCGCGCGCATGGAGAGCGAGCTTCAATTCACTTATCTCCAGCAACTTGTAGTTATACTCACTAATTGCAATATCAATCTACTTTTCTCCCGACGCCATCATTAAAGATCGCACAGTAATTTCTCGCATCGTAGAGAGCTACATATTGCGCCTATCGTATCGTCGGTTATGAACGATTGTCGTTCATATATTTCGGACTATAATATCCAATTACCTTACCAGCAACGAGAAATGTCTTTCTGGCATAGTGGTGGAAACTCATTGCGAAGATATTTTTCCGCCCACTTCGCTGGTTTAAATCGATAAAATCACAGTATAAATGTCGAATTATAACGTCGTGGGAGAAAAAAAATCGTCCACTTGTGGTAGGTGAGAACTCATTTCAGGAACTCCTTCATGCTAAAACTCGGCAAGCCTCATGGAGGGGCAAGTGATAATACCTGATACGAAATACAAGATACAAGATACCAGATACGAGAGCGTCTGGGGATCAGTTATTGTAAAAAACGGAATTCAATCCGAAACGATATAATTTTTTGCGGTAGTCCTCATATCGGAGCTTTGAAATTGCTTATACGATATTGTCGGACGACCCCCTTTTGAAATTTCTACACCTCAAACGTTCAATTACGGGGTTCACTCTTGTTCAGCCGGTGGTGGATCGAGTACCAAAACGCGTCTCTGAGGGTCTGATTTTCAAAGATTTTCTATTCAAAGCTGTTTACATCGGCTGACAATTAACGATCGTCCGAACTCGAGAGCGCCACGCACTTAGGTTGGGTCTGTAAGGTTTGTTTCTACCGAGTTTCACCAAAAAACGTTCATTAGTATTTGAGATACAACTAAAAACGTATTATGAAAATAACCCTAACCATAAAATCAACCTGTTTATAAAATCGGCACACCACACAGTCTTACTAGTTGAAATAAATCATTATAATGAGGATTCACTGTGAAGAAGTATCGAAATAACTGAGAGTGGCATTATAGGGAGTTTCTAGTTAACGACGGATGCAAGCATTATAACAGGTTACAGAATGCAAAATATTGAAGTGAAATAAAAAAGTTGAAATTTTTTTTCCCTCGACGGGATTCGATCCACGAACCTTCGACGCTATAGTCGGTGACCACGGCGCCACGGATGTCAACATAATGTGAACCGGTTTTAAAAATTTGGTAGTCAACTCCGAAATATACTAAAGCTTAGATACACGATAAGCTAAGAAGGTCGACCTTTAACGTCCTAAGGCAAGCCAACGGGGACCCCGATAAGAATTTCCAACATGTCATTTGTGTAGAATATTTTGTCGAACATTTTGGTGAAAGTTTTGTAAGAATCAGTTAAGAATTGAAAGCTGAATTAATCTTTTTTTAAGAAATCTGTCCAGAATAATAATTAAGAAACATGGCAATAACAATAGAGCTTTCTGCTTTTCAGCAGAAAACTCTAATTAATAATACCCCGAGGGGGGATTTTCTTACATCGCTTGGTCACCTGGGGAGGCCCTATTGACCTGTACAATTAAGTACAATTATATCGACAAATGTCCAATAATTAGAACGCAAATACTGTATTCTCGCCTGTATATATGACACCAGCTAATTCATTCATTAAACATGTACTTTCTATTGACCACACCTTTGTTATTAATAACAACGTCTGGTAACATACGCTGACTTCCATTTTGAAAATTCAAAGCCATTCAAATCAAATGAAAATTCATGACAGAAATGGCCAAAGCCAATTTTGGAATACTAAAGGATAAATTAATATTACTCGTTCCTATTGGTCAAAATTGTACATTTCTGAATGAGGGTGGTGCACGGGTATTACAGTCATATATTTATGTTCAATTATAGCTCATCAATTATTTTAGTTTCAAAACTTTCTAAATTGTCTGGAATCTCAAGTTTGGATATCATGATCGATTTTTCATCTGAATTAATGCACTTATAGTTTATGCGGCAGAAGTGAAATAATACATTATCAATTATTTATAGATGAAAAACAATACATTATTCTCTCAAAACTTTTCTAAATATCATATCATAGAACGATTTATTTTCGGAAACACTCTATTCCACAGAAATTCGTTCGAAAAAGTGAAACAGATACTACCCTAGGGAAAAATAACTTTCGGGTGTGACGTTGTATTCTAACGATTTTATTTTCCAACAATGTGTTTTATTCAGACCATATCTGTAGGCGTTTATTGAATTATGAGAAGTATATATTACATTAGAAAAATTAGAAATTATAGTCTAAGGCAACAGATCCTTAGAGAGTCTGTGAGACACGAATTTAGCTTTTTATCAAAATCTGAATGGAAAGTTATTGAAACTCGGGCGGAGGTTTTTGAATTTTGCAAAAAATCACGGTCAAAATATGGCTTTTGAAAGCAACGAGGTAAGTTCGTTCATTGCTTTTTCCGAGTATTTGTATTTTGACGCGGGTAGACGAGAAATCAGGAATCATTTGTTTTGTTGAAGATAAAAAAATGCGCAATGGAGGTTCAGGCAAAATATCAGCTTAAGTTTGACCGGCTAGTTTTTCCTTACAGTTTCCTTGTAGTAAAAAAGCAAAGTATTATTCGAGTCTAATGGTGTACTAGTCACCCTATAACTAACTGTTTTGTTCGTAAAATAGTTTATCCAATATGGCTAAATAAACAGTGTGTAATACAAAATGAATCTTAGGTTTAAGCACGTTAGACACAGATAAAGGAACGTTACGTGATGTCTGTATTGCATTATCAAAATGAAATACAATTGATATGTCGGCACGTCCATTGTAAGTGTGACGTCATAATGGCTCTCAGTACAACAGAACAAGTCACGTGATGTGAATAACCTCTCTTAAGGGAATATAGAATGGGGTATTTTGTCGAGACCGCCGCGGAATCCTTATGAAATATTCTATAACTTTTGATGAAGCGATCGTGTTAGATTTACGGACTACGCAGTTGGCGGCATCGACATTAATTTATTGACGGATATTTGTCATTTTCTGTCACCCACGCCGTACGGGTGCTCTATGTACCATTAGTTACCGGACAGGTTGCTGGTGGTTGTAAACAAAATTCCAATGATAATCGTGCTCGATAACAATTCTAAAAATAGAACTTCTGCAATTGTCTGTAGAATTTAGGATGGAACTTGACTTTATCTTATACACGGAGCAATCAAGCGGTAAAAATTACATTTAATTTATGAATATAAGCGGCTAATAAAAGTATCTCTTGGGTGCTTGCATTACATGTTCCTTATTAACGTGATTTTGAAGAAATTAGTTAGGCCCTAAATGTCTCATGCTGAATAACTACCGACAAAGAGGACTCAGTCAAAGTTGGACACCTGTGATAAACATTTTATGTTAAACTCTTTTGGAAAATACCTCCGTTTGTAAACATTTTTTTCAGTTTAAGTACCCAAAACAGGACGTTTTGTCAATCATTGAAGCCGCGATATTTTATCAACAAATGATTCCATCAATATCGGATATCAGTTATTGTCAGTATTTTAAAAAACATAAATTAAAGCAATTATTAGAAAAAGTTTTGCAGTTACGGCCCTTCAATGAATTCAATGGAAATCTGCCCGACTCTCATTAGTGCCTCCTAGTGGGGTATAACGGCCTTCGGATTAAAACAATATAGTACTCTGAAGTCGTTGACCGAAGCTAGTGAGAAGCCAGGATGGGCGTCACACTGGAATTCCGGAGATGCTCTTAGACTAATTAGTCTGTAATACACCGTTTTATTCATGACGTGTAGCGGCCGTATAGAATACGTCAATTATACGTCAAATTGGGGACAATAGAATCGTCTAAATATGATAAACAACTTCGCGTAGATTGCCCATTGTTATACTAAATCATAGCAGGCTTACGCGCTGAATTTGTTAACACTAAAACGAGTACGTGGCTCCAAGGTCGGTAGTTTTATTGACTTCCGGTGTCAAACGGTTTATGATTACGTTTAAGAATTATGACTTGATGAACTGGTATCGTGAAATACATAGATTCGATGATCTCAGAAACCAAATTAGATCTCAGAACGACCGAGTCAATTATTGATATCTTAAATCGGGTCGATTAATCTGAAATGATAATACCTTTATCAGATTAAATTCGTTTTCGTTGCGTCCTGGTCAGCTCTCGAGACACGTTTTTAGCAACAATCTCTAAGTCCTCTATATCTTATATCTATGATATTCACAAATCGAATTGTGTGATTTAAAACAAATAATGTTCTTACACGAGCCCATGAAGTTCATGAACCTACATTAGAAAGTTGCTACACCCAACCCGATCAGAAACATCATATCTTAAAAAGTTGCTATTACCACCTCGATCATAAACAGCTTGAGTACACTTAGGAAGTTCGTAAACTTTTAACTTTAACTTTAACTTTATTTCTCTTCTTTGTTTATTTACATAAAACATTGAAGGTAATAACAAAACAGTACAAATATATGTGATTGGTGTAAACAGTATTGTACCCAGGGATTTTACAAAATAAAGCGAGAAACAATTATTTCAATAAAGCGGCACAATTTACGCAATAAATTCCCTGATGAGTTAAAAAGAATATTCATTTTAA
>JAYMFW010083432.1:0-10435 GCA_036785005.1 Tubulanus punctatus | reverse complement strand
AGATGATTTGAATGTACAAACTGGCTATATCCGATTTATTGTCCATTGTAAACGACATTAAATAAGGGTCACTATCACGTCGAACTCGGACAAACAAGACCGTGGTCGAAAGAGAACGTGGACAAGTAACTAAAAATAGATCTGGTGCGCAGCGCTATTAGATATTTTGAATTGTAAATACTAGAAACAAAATGCTTCAATCTAATCTCGTGAAATATTTATCTAATAGTGAATTTTGATGAAATACTTATCTTGTAATTGTCATGTTATTTTATTTTTTGTACAATGAGTTTTATGAATTTTTTAGACCTCTTTATACTAGAGTCCCTAGTCAGGAGAATAAAGGAATATCTTATCTGAGGTGTTTGTCATTATTTTTTTGTGTGGATGTTTTCAATTTATAGAACACATTTACTTAAAATCTAGATGATATGAAGATGGTATGAAAATACATATCCAATGTGAATTTTGCATTCAAGATGGCTGTCATATGGTGAAATTTGCCGTAAAAAATAACATTTTCGTCCTAATTGGATAGCTATTACATCCTTTAAGCTATCAACTACAAATTTCTTCTAGTTCCCATGGTTAGCTTTTTACCATATACGGTTTAAATAGGAAGCGCCATTGCGTTACACACTGTATCCACCCACACTCTCGAGTGATAAGACGCGATAACCCCTGTACCATACATTCTTTTAAGATTCTGCCCTTTAGTATTAGTGTTTAATATGGATTTACTCCTACCTTGCATGAGGTTTCCAAATCGCGAGGTTGATACTCTCCAGCTATCCAATCATGGATGCTGGACAGTGTACGTAAGGTATCTATCGCATGAACGCCAAGTTTTTACATCATGGTGAAGATGCAACCTTGTAGGATACATTAGAATAGACTTAGATAAGCACAGCTCTTGTGACAATTGTCTCGCTCGGACACTCCTAAGTGAGCATGGTGTCATGAACCCCTAGCTTTCATAGTCCAAGCCCATTGTGGCTCCGAGACCCACTGCATTCAATCTTACCATAGTAACTTAGATATTCCAACACTTTTTGCAAAGTGAGGAAACCAATTAACAAAAAGAAATATGTCCGAGTCAAGAAAGATCTGGGCTAGATGTGGTTTTGAGCATTGTAGGCCTACTACTCAATTGCTCGAAAAACTTCTGTCCGAACAAATAAATACCCGAATGGTCGACCCCTTATTTTGCTATTTTTTACGGGAACCCGCAGGGGACATGTGAGAAAAAATTTCAATTCATTTAAACGAAATATTAATGCGTTGAAAGAAATATTAATGCCTTCAACGAATACGTCAATACATGCAGGCACGCGATGGATGAATTAAAGAATTGTCTAAGATTTCGTGGAATTCCAGAGGGAATTATACAGAATATGGAAGACGACAAGGTAAGAAATATTTTGTATATATGTCTAGCACCGTATGGGCTTTCGTTCTTTGCTCTTGGTACCGTACGACTGAAAATCGATATAGTTCAGGCTGTTATATAGAGAATGGGCGAATGGTGGGCCTATCATTTATGTACATGCCATATTATATAGACGTATATTTGTAGCTATTATTGTATGTGCACGCGTATGCAAAAGGGGCTTTTCAGAAATTACGTAACGCATGGAGTATGTAAAACTTACGGAATGTTACAATGGATGGGGATATTTGAACCTACGTTACATAACAAATAGATGACAACATTTTATACTGAAAAACCCATAAGTAGGTATCCTGCAGCTCAAGGAATACAACTTTTCCTTTGATTTTGTCTTTCTTATGGACATTTTGTTTCTGCTTGAATTTATATACCAAACTATCCCAGAGCATTAAAACAATGTTTAAACACTAAAGCTTGCAACTGAACAAAAAAATCAATATTGACCTCATTTACTGGCTCACATCAAAACATTAAAATCAACGGTGTTAGTAAAACGCAGAATTGAAAGCCCGGAATGTGAAATTTCAGAATTTTAGAAATCTCCGGAATCTGTGGAAAAAAACCATAATAGAAATGACGTCGTCCAGTTGGACATTCTTGGCATTTCTGACCAGCTCGGTGTCTGAAGTTTAGACTTGGGACTGTCTATATGCAACCTTTCGTTCACACCCCATGTAGGCCATATCTATTCATATGTGGAATATCTTTTGACAGGGAGATGCAGATTTGAGCGGCGTCCCAAAACAAAGTAGAACACCGAAACTGAAGCGTCCAGTTGGTGCTTTATAGAATTTATCTAAAAACATGATTTGCCAAATTAAACGATTTGGCCCGAATCAGCCTCCTCACTTATCATAGCCTTGGCTAATTCGCCATGTAAATATCATTGAATTAGACTAACGTCGAATAAAGTCTTATTTCATATTCTGAAACATTTCAGATTGATTCCTCGATTATTGCAGCGATGTCAGATGACGATCTGAACGTCTTCATCCCTAAATATTGGATTGATCTCAGAACATTCTGCAATACAGAAAGTGCACCTGCTCGTGACGATAAAAAGTGCAAACTAATAAATAGATTGAGAGACCGAAAAAATAATTTGAAGAGCGGAGAGGAAGGCTTAACTAATCGAAGTAGCTGCCAATATGGAAACCAGAATGCAGTGAAGAAAGTTCGACGGGTCGAACTTGGCTGGCTTAACTATAAAGATAGTCAGTATAAACAAGTCAGAAAATATGGAGGCGAAATTCTACATCTTAAGTGTGACATCAAACTAAAATCAACTGAATTGATAACTGAGGGCAAGGAGCTCTTCTTTCGCGAAGGCTAGTCAAAATTTTGTCCTGTTAGCAGTTTTGATTTTCCAGTGGTACATTCGATAACAAACCCTATTCCTGATGACATAACAGTTCGCGATCTATACGAAAGGAATATGATTCCAATGCTCCGTCTTTATTTGGCCAGTAAATAAAAGGAAACACCTGAAAACGAAGCAGCCCCACAGGTTAAGCCTTGTTCAATATCAGTGGTCATTACCAACAAACCAATGTAACCACCTACAAACACATAACCCAGATAAAAATATGATTGACTAATGGTTGCGATCATGCTTTGAATCACGAGAAAGTTAATTCATCATATATAACATTGAGTTTGGTAATTGATTTATTATTAGGCAGATTAAGCTTGTAAATTATTTTTGAAAATACGAGTTGGATTTACTTGGATATTCTGTTTCTTGATCCGGCGCACACGGCATGATAAACACGACTGAAAGTTTCTGTTTAGCTAAACACTGAAACACAAAACATAAATCGGTTTCTCATTTACGTGTTTTCCTGTGCCGTGTGAGCCTGGCTAACGATTAATATAGTGCATTACCTATAACGAGTTATATACAATGAACGTGAAATTCGAATACAATTCTCATCTTTCAACGTAGCCCACAAGAAGAATAAACAAAACATGTATTCGTTGTATCTGCCAATAAAAAGTTCATGAAATGTGTCTGATTTAAACTTTTAGTTAGTTTTAAGTTTAAAAATGATTTATTTCTTAAAAGCGCTTTTTATAGTTAAGATACACCTTAATGTAATCCATCAGACAAACAGAGTGACCGGTCACTGCAGTAATAATAATTCATTCAAACGAATTAATTTTGCTTTTAAACGAAATAATAATTCGTTCAAACGCATTGATAATTCGTTTAAACGCATTAATAATTCGTTCAAACGCAATAATAATTCGTTCAAACGCATTAATAATTCCTTTACACGAATTGAAAATTGTTCTGCCATGTTCCCTGCGGGGTTCTGCAATTTTTCAATCCCTCCTATTTAACAATTAAAAACTATCCCTAATCGTATTTTAGATACTTCTAGAGTTTTTGCGATAGGAAACGTTTGGTACGGTGTTTTAGGTCGGACCATGACCTGCACTGAAGCCATGAACATGTGTGGAAAGCAACATCGTCAAGGTCCTGTATCTGTCAGTGATTCTGTGAAAGTACCCAGCTTAGCCCTAGTTACGAGCAACGAGTGGTTTTCGAAATCACAACTTCAACTGGAGCTTAATACGCATTTGCCTGGTAAGAATTTTGAAGTTCTAAAAAGTCGGTGGGGCAGCGGAGATTGCAAAAATTTAATTTATATACTTAGTATTCCTAGGTTATTACCAGAGTACAATACATAACACCTCCCTACTGCAACCAGTTCTGTTCTAATACTGACTTGGATGGCGGGTTCCTGGCAGTCGTTTTTCCAAGGGACGAAGGAGTAAAGATAAAAACCAATAAATTTCATACTATGTTTATTTTCAAAATTATGATAAACGTTGTTTTTTATGCAAATATATTGTTTCAAGCCAAAAAGATACCTTGTTCCTCAGATGGAAATCGTAAATGAAAAGATTAGTGACCTGTGGAACCTGCAGAACTAAGCCAGCAGATGTCGCTTTGTGAAGTGAGTCATGATTCTCTATGAAAATGTATTGTCAGCAGCAGATTTCTGCTCTAATTTCTGAATGAGTTTCAAAATAATCAGTTATTTGCTATGAGCAAATAAATCTTCATGTAAAACTGATTAAGATGGAATAGAATCTAGGCATCTATATCCATCTGTTTATGCTCCACTCCCTTGGAAAAATACCAAAGATTGTAACTATTTTATGAACTAAGTCCCTTAAACTTTGTACATTTTCAGTATGAGGGGCCTATCATAGATGCAATGCTCTTTTACTAACCAATTCAAGTGATAAAAACTGTAATTAGAAACATCAATTATCAACGCTTTTGAGAATCTAGCGAAGCACTATCAGAAAAAGTTAAGTTAGTAGTTCTGCTCTTCACATTTTCAATGAGAACCTGTCCCACTCTACATCTACATCAGCACTGCCCTGGTGGTATAGCTGGTTTACCGGTTCCTCATTGTAAAATGAAAAAGTCAAATAAAAATTAAAAGAAATCCCCCTCACACATTGTAACTTAACCTGCGTTGCCGTAGGCAGAGCAGGTCTAGGAATGGTCCGTGTCCGTCCGTCCGCTTAAGGCTCTGCTGGCTATATAGTCGTTGGAGGATTTCGCTATAACTAGGATTAAAGATAAGGTGCGGCGCCAAACACCCTCAAAAGATGGTTTCTAAACGGTGAATAATTCATAATAATAATGTATTGCGAACATGTTCCTGATGTTAAGGTAAAATCCTGTGTTAAAATCACTTTGCCATAAAAACATGCATGACGCATTATACGATATATTCTTAAACGACGCCTGCCGTCGATCGATGGAAATCACGCGAAATTTCGCAGTGGTTAGTAATCCGTAATATAGTGGAGAAACAAACCCACTGCAAAACATGGTTACATACTGTGTGAATAAAAACCTCATAATTTTAGACTGTTAACGAATGTGTGGAATTTAGGCTCATGTGAGAAACCGCTGGCGTATTCTTTTAATAATAAACACCCAATTTTTTTAATGCAAGTATCCCATCGTAGAATGATTAGGTCAATTCTAACGATTGAAATTATAATAAAAAACATATGCTGTCATTATTTTCAGACATTACGGAACGCTTAGAAAAGAACTGATTATGTTGTTATGCTCTTCGTGTTCTCAATGAGCACAGTAACTGCACCCTGGTGGGACAAAGAGTAGCGGTGAATCCCATTCTATTTGTTCAGTTAAAAACAAACTAATTATTTGTTCACCTAGTGAAAGACTCTCGGCTAGTTGACTTTTCATTATGCGTAATTGTTTTCCATATCACCCCCATACCACGAACAATATTGACACAATATGCCTATATTGCTACTGTGCTGTTTTAAAACCATATATTATTCATTTCATATCTCACTTTTCCGGAAAATAATTTTTATCTGCATGAATAGATAGCATTGCAAATTTTAATCAGACGTACATAGTGGATGAGCGGAAATGGGGTTTATCATAGAAATCTAGCCCACCAGGGTGGCGTTAGCGGCTATATATGAAAAAGATTTTCATTACAAAATTTTGGTAATCGATTCATATGTGAAATAGGAAATAGCTCGTAGAGAGAGACTTTATTCTAAGAGAACAAATCCAGAATTATTCTATCATAAAATAATTATGTTACAAATGAAATACTAGAATAAGTATATATGAAATATAACTTCTAAAATGGAAGAATGAAATATCGAATAATGAACTACTTGACAAGCCGGTTAACTCAGGTCGCACTTCGGCGCGATGAAATTGTCGGCGATTGTATAGTAGTCGAATTCATGTTGACTTGTCGTGCGATAACCGATCCGCCTAGAACGTCGCAGATCCGATCGTAAATACACTCATGTCACCGTAATTTCGTCGCATCGTAGTGTGACCTGAATAAGGCTTATGATGACAAAATCGACCTATGTCGTCTTCTTCAAATAACCTCACTTGCAGAGTCAAGCAATCCAATACCCCAATTTCATTTGTCATTGGTTGAGATAGGTATTCGTGACAGCTTACATCTCTGAACCAAACGGTCATCGCTAATTAATAACTGTCCGCACTTTCAAACAGATCTAGGCCTGGATTTTAATTTTGAGCTTTATGTAAAACTTGACTAGCAAAACCATAAAACTGTGAATTAAGAGAAGCCGAATTTCTTAATTGGAATGACTGATATTTGATTAAAAGGGGAAAATCTGACAAGATGCTAAAAGTCCCTGTAGATTATCCCTCATTCGGCTACAATTTCTCATTTACCTATACGCACTAATTCTACTGAAATCTATTTCGTTTGTGTTTCAGGTCATTTGAGCAATCTATGGGTAGCTGGAAATGACACAATGTGTAACTCGGTTACTGTTTCTCGAAAGAAAAACTATACGTGGAGCTTTACGTACGCGCAGGAAACGAGTCGTGTTTCCGGCGGAAGTGCATCTCAACCGAACTTGTGTTCCAGACTAAAGTGAAAATTCCAAGCTGCATAATCTAGTGGATACTTGTAGGCCTATTCACGTAAACCTAGCCGTCCAATGCCATATAGACTATTTGCTTCTAGAAGCAAGAACCTCAATATATATATATCCTTTTGCAATGAAGAACCTGTTGCTCGAGAATGCGCTACAAATTCTTAATTCTTTAAATCGCTTAATTCGAGTCGCTGAACATATTAATCTTTCAGGCTAAAAGACTTTGTTGCGTAATTTGTTATTTTTTCAAAACTGAAGTAAAAGTATTCAATTCACAGTATAATTTTACATCGTTCAGAAAAACCTAACAATGTCAATAATAAAGTAATTACTGAATTCACCGGTCCCTCGTGGAGGCAGGTGATCGAAGTTACATATCGAAGGTAAGTGGTCCTCTCTTTAAAACTGGATACGGTATCAATGAATAACTGTTTATAAAACATACGGAATTTGCCGTCTGCTGTTAATAATGATACACAGTAAACCTCGTCTTATGGTAAAATAACTACATTTTGGTTTCCCAATATTCATATATTTCATTTCTTATGGAAAATACCCGTCTTAGTCGTCAGTGTTTCGACTTAGGCGAGGTTCACTGTAGTTGAATTACTGTTTTGACACGGGTATTGTCTTTCATTCCAATCGGAACCATGCTCTGATATTTCTGTCGATCCTGTATTCACCTTTATCCGATAGATTGTTATTCTAGCAATAATGTGCAGCTGAACGACACGAAACTTGACTAACGTTGACTTGTCAAACATTGTTAGGCAATAATAAAAAATACATCAACGCAGATTTATGACATTTTTACAATTTATTAATTAAGGTATTAAAGAATAGTGAAAAGGCAGATTTACAACTTAGGAACGACGCATTGCATTCCGCAGCCGATTGGGCAACATTTGAGACCAGACGGGCACGAGGCGTCGTTATCGCAGTAGTTCTTACACGGTCCGTATGGGTCGTCACGGAAAGGACATCTCCCTGGAACTCCAACTGAAATGACGAATAAGAAAAAAAATTATCTGGATCCAACTTAAACGAGTCCAGGGGTGGATCTAGTTTATTTGGAAGGCAGGGGTCTAAGTGACAATTTTAGGGCACTCTCACAACGTGCCGCGAAGTCTGACAGCCCTGAGCTGTGGCTGCGCGAGGGTACCCCTATTATTGCAGAAACATTTGAAAAATGTAGCATAATAATGTGCAATTTCGGATCATCTAAACCATAAAAGTATATGTTTATATGTTTAAAAGTTATGAAATTTGACCATGAATTTTTTTCACATTGAAAGAAACATGGGCAACTACAAGTGAGAAGCTGGCGTCCGGACCCCGAGACCCCTTGAATCAAAACCTTACAGTAATAGCTTCATTATTTCAAAACGCTCTACCTGGATTCAGAACGTTGAAAACTTTTTTGTTATGTTGCTCGAAAATATATAGGTCAATATATTGCTGCTAGGACGCGTCCACCCCACCCCGCCTAATCATCCAATAAAGCCTTTAAACTGTAGATTTACCGTAAACACATTTGGCAACTTTTACTCGGTTGCATGGTGATGAATTGCACATTTCCGGACTTTCGACAACTTTACATTCGTGGAGTGCTTCACATCTTATGTCCTGTATTAAAGAAAAGATGATTTTCTTTTCGGGATAAGAATAATAAAATTTAAAATGAAGATAGCTGAATACATGTTTAGAATATATCTTTCAAATTGATATGCATAGTCAATTCACGGTTCGAGTTGTTAGAAAGGTTTGTAGAATGTAAATTGGCTGAAATATAATTAAATGACTGAAAACGTGAATTTTAAAATTAATTCATTTGATCCAACAATAATATTTTTGAACTTGAGAAATGGACCCTTAACTTTAACAAAAGGTGAAATGCCAAATTTGGATTTTCGGGACGAATCGTACAATTTTAGATTGTTCATTGTCATTGAGATATACAGAAAATGTCTCATGAAGAGTAAAAATCAAACAATCAAGTTTTATAAACTACGGTGAGAATAATTTGTTATCGACCGATATAGCTTACCTTACATAAATCAACCGCTGCCCCAGATGTGAGTGCCTGAAATTAAATGGATCACTGACTAGGTTTTTCAATGCGCGGATGACACACGTAAGAATCGAATGGAATTCGGGGTAACAGGACAATTTTCTGGCCCATTGTCTTCCAAGACCTTCAATAATTTGATATATCAATCTAAAATTAAATCTATGAATAAAGATTCTATTGATACTTGGTTTATTGAAAATATACTTAAATATAAAATATAAGTATAATATGCTAAAAATAAAAAGTGTCAACAGTGAGAGTGGTAGGCCTACATCATAAACTCGTTGTTCAGATGATGCTTAAAACTAAAACAAAGCCGGTCTCACAATTCCCTCAACGTATGTGGTCTGGAGCTTTCACCTCGCTAGTTCGTCATTTGTTTTGAATATTTTCTTTTTAAGACATATTTCAAGAATATTCATTTCGTCACTTACCAGACTGGCTACCAGTACTAAAATCAGCGAGCTGTACATAACGACGTCAGGATCTAGGCGTGTTTAGACCGTTTTAGAAATCAGAGACTTACAATCTGAGATTTATATGCAAAAATTATCAGAGAGCGATACAAATCTTTCCATTTAACATTTCCCACGTATAAACGATATATCTGCCTATCATTCAATTTGTTAATAAAATTGAGTGGAAATGATTTAGTGATAAGACAATCTGATTATACTGCAATAATCATAATGTTCTCTCTAGTGACATATTTTGCCATTTGCTGCATATGGTACACGGATATTACTTGACTATCACTGTTATCAAGTAACCATGCATTCAGCCGCTGAGAGGTGAACGCGTGCCCCTGCTAAAATAGCATGCACGGGCCAGATTTAGCTCGAGCTAAATATTCTTATTAACCAAATCAAATTTATATATCAGCAATTATTTGGAAGCAAATTACATCATAAGATGGGCGTATTGTATCATCGAGTGTCGAGTAGACCCCTCTGAATTGTTACGTGTCGAGATGGCTTTTGTTGCCACGATGCCAGAACATGTAGAGTTGCTCTTCCTCATTTTTTATGAGATGAGTTATACGACGATTTCCAGTTCATATAGGCCTAGTCTCATTAATAGCATTATTTTCTTGGTGTATGTCATCATAATTCACTGGATCTTTGCGGAGAGACAATCCATCGATGTCGGATTCCCTTTCAACATTATTTGCTGTTACTTGTACCAGGGAGTTGTTACATGACTGGAGTTCGTACGCTATTGTTAGCGAGAAAAAGACGTGTGTTGTAATTGCGCTCTTATTGTGCGAGTCTTTTGTGCTGCAACGCATGTGGCAACCACTTTTGAAATAATCTCAGCTTTTGAAATAAATCACCACTTTTGAAATAAAATTTGCCCACTTTTGAAATAAATAACCACTTTTGAAATAAAGTCAAAAGCTTTTGAAATAAATCGAGGTCACCACTTTTGTAATAAAACCTCAACAGCTTTTGAAATAAATTTCGAGGTCACCA